>BPTQ01000008.1:43321692-43339192 GCA_019973895.1 Chrysanthemum seticuspe
AAGGTTTACTTGGACGTTATTTTTGAAAACCAAAAATGAAGCTTTTGATAAATTTGAAATACTTAGCAAGAAAATTCAAAATCTTCTAGGTGTCAAAATTGTGTCGATCCGAACGGATCATGGTCGTGAATTTGACAACGAAACTCAATTTGGAAACTTTTGTGATACAAATGGTATAACACATAACTTTTCCGCTCCACGAACACCTCAATCAAATGGAGTAGTAGGACGTAAAAATAGAAAAATTCAAGAAATGAGTAGAACAATGCTTAATGAACAAAACATTCCTCAAAAGTTTTGGTGTAACGCCGTTGACACTTCTACATATATTTTAAATAGAGTCTTAATACGTCCTTTCCTAAACAAAACACCATATGAACTTTATAAAGGTAAAAAGCCAACATTAGGATATTTTAGAGTCTTTGGTTGTAAATGTTTTATTCTTAATACTAAGGATTATCTCACCAAGTTTGACCCAAAGTCTTATGAAGGTGTATTTCTTGGTTACTCTCAAACTAGTAAAGCTTACATTGTCCTAAATAAAGAAACAATGATAGTCGAGGAATCGTTGAACATAACATTTGACGAAAGTCCACCTCCCTCTAAGACATCACCTTTGGTAGATGATGACTTAGTTGAAAGTCAAATAATAGAAAGTCAAATTAATAAAGATGAACCATCAAATAAGGAAATTGTCAACATCAAAGAATCTAAAAGTCATCCATTAGAAAAGGTCATAGGACAACTTAATCAAAGAACCTTAAGGTCACAAGCTCAAAATCAAAGTAATCATTTTAGTTTTGTATCCACCATTGAACCAAAAACCATAAATGAAGCAATAAAAGATGAATCATGGGTAATTGCCATGCAAGAAGAATTAAACCAATTCGTTAGAAATGATGTTTGGAAACTAGTTCCAAAACCCAAAGATCAAACTATAATTGGAACAAAATGGGTCTTTCGAAACAAAATGGACGAAAATGGTGTAGTATCTAGAAACAAAGCTAGGCTTGTTGCACAAGGTTATAATCAACAAGAAGGAATTGACTATGATGAAACTTATGCACCGGTAGCTAGACTTGAATCTATTAGAATATTACTTGCTTATGCATGTGCTTATGACTTCAAATTATTTCAAATGGATGTTAAAAGTGTTTTCCTTAATGGGTTTATTAACGAAGAAGTGTATGTTGCTCAACCTCCCGGTTTTACCGACTTTGAGAAACCACATCATGTCTTCAAACTCAAGAAAGCATTATACGGCCTTAAACAAGCACCTAAAGCTTGGTACGACCGTCTTAAGACTTTTCTTATTGATAACAAATATACTATGGGATTAGTAGATAATACTCTTTTTACTAAGAAAAAGGAATCACAAATTATTATTGTTCAAATATACGTTGATGACATTATATTCGGATCAACTTGTCAAGAACTATGTAATGATTTCTCTAAAATCATGCATGACGAGTTTGAAATGAGTATGATGGGTGAGTTAAACTTCTTTCTAGGACTTCAAATTAAACAACTAGAAGATGGTATTTTCTTTAACCAATCTAAATATATAAAAGACATGCTTAAGAAATTTGGTCTTGAAGATTCCAAACCAACTAAAACACCCATGTCCTCGGACACTAAACTCACCAAGGACGAAGAAGGTGAATCCGTAGATAACACTAAATATAGAGGAATGATCGGTAGCCTACTCTATCTTACGGCTAGTAGACCCGACATTATGTTTAGTGTTTGTCTATGTGCTCGATTTCAAGAAAACCCAAAGGCATCACACTTAGAAGCATTAAAAAGGATTTTTAGATATATTAAGGGAACAACGTGTTTAGGATTATGGTATCCCAAAGGAACGGGTATAGAAACCATAGTGTATGCCGACTCGGATCATGCCGGTGATTATGTCGATAGAAAAAGTACAAGTGGTATTTGCACTTTTGTTGGACATTGTCTCACCTCATGGTTTGCAAAGAAGCAAACGGCTTTAGCCATCTCTACTACTGAAGCCGAATACGTCTCAGCCGGAAAAGCATGTCAACAAGCTCTTTGGATGAAGCAAGCTCTCGTAGACTACAGAATTCATCTCAACGACATTCTGATACTTTGCGACAACAAAGGAGCCATCGATCTCAGCAAGAATCCCGTTCAACATGCTCGTACAAAACACATTGAAATTCGTCATCACTTTCTTCGCGACAATGTTCAAAAAGGTAACATTTCAATCGAGAAAGTATCCTCCGAAGACAACATTGCCGACATCTTAACTAAACCTCTTAAACGAGAACCTTTTAATCTTCTTAGACTTGGTTTAGGGTTAATGGAACCAAACATGTAGGATAAACATAGCCTAAAACATTAGAATAGTCAAACCAAAACAATTTTGCCTTGTATCTGCTACTGTAGCCACGGCACCAAACGACAACACGGACGGAACCAAATATTTGGTGCCGTCTGGTCCGTGGTGTCTACAGAAGCAAAACTACTATATACATAACATCCTCTTCCTCACAACCCACTTTACCAAAACGTGTAAAACTTAAACCAAGCTCATTATTGTCATCTTCCCACTCACTAATCACTGAAGATAACATCATTGTAAGTATCCTAACTACATTTCATCTCTTAATTCTGAGTCTAGGATTCTTATTTATGCACAAAACTATCACAAATCATTACATGGGGTTTTATGTATGCTTTTATACCAAATATGAATTCAATTGGCAAATTGCATAACTAGTCATTGAAATTAGGTACTACATTATCATATTGCATAAACAAATCATGTTTCCCACTAATTGATAGATAATGAATATAAGGCCTTATTCAAACAACCAAACACCCCATGTCAAAAGTTTTGAAAAGCTTCTCACTTGTAGGAAAACATTTTTCATTGCTAATACAAATAGAAACGTTAAAATTTTCATCACTTGCATGCTCTTGAATACTAAAGGTATTGCATAACTAATATGCACTCCCGGGTATATTCAAATGTAGCCACATTGAATTAGGAGCATTTGGGTTATCTCATGGTATTTGCCAAACACCCCACTAAAACCATTTTGTGCATAAAATGAGTCGAGATAACCGCAACTCCAAATTGTTTTCATATAGGCACACACTAGAATCAAAAACGTTAAAATTTATTTTCATTTTTAACATATTAATTCTTGTCCTTAGGAATAACCATGGTAGCCGCAAGATTCTATGATCACAAAGACACCCTTAACTACATTCCCAAACACCACAAAACCAAAGGACTTACCAAGGAACAAGTAGAAATATTTAAGAGTCTAGAATCAAGGTATTTCCATGAGGGTAGAACATTTCACTCATCCTTCCTTGAAAATACCAATCTTCGTGAAGAACTAGCCGCCATTCAATTCGATTGTCTTTTTGACATCGATGAACCAATTTGTCCTAGGTTTGTGTTAGAATTCTATGCTAGTGTGACCGGCTTTAGTGATGAAGACGATGATGAATTCTGTCTTAGGTTTAGAATCAACCAAAACGACTACACCATCACCTTAAGCAACTTTGCTCAAGTGTTAGGAATTCCCAACCGAGGAACTTGTGTCTACACGGATAAGTGGTCACTCATGGCTCTTGATACAATCAATGACCGCTCTTTTCCCTACATAACCAGTTTGGCCGATAAGGATGTCATCCGTGAACACCTTTTTAACCCAAAAAGTGATACAACCCGAGTTACCCGAAAGGGAAAAGAGGTAAACCGAGATCCATATGGAATGGAGCTAAATGAACTTAAGCCCGAATTTAAGAAATAGGAGGAACTACTTAGAGCCAACGTCATTAGCACCATAGGAAATAGGGATCACTTAAACGCCTGCCTATGTCACATGCTCTACAACTTATCCACCCGACAACCATTCAACTTAGCCTACTACATAGCTAGAAGAATGATTGATATTCCAACTCAAGGATCGGTTGCTCTTCCATACGGGATGCTTCTCACCCGTCTCTATAGAAACTTCGCACCAATTCCACCAACCCCAAAAGGGATGCATCTCCACTATGAACTCATCCCTCACATCTTTGTACCTTTGAGTGATGCTCGAGTTGCTAAGACAAAAGGCAAAAGAGCAAAACCTCCAACTCCATCATCTTCATCATCAAATAGCTCCGAGGATGGTCTTCCAAGCTCTCATCTTCCACCTCATGAGTATTACGCATCTCTTCCCGAGATTGAGAATGAATCAGCAGAATTCAAGCAAACTAAGGGAATGTTCAAGTGCCTTGGTAGGATGATGAACAAGATTTACAAGAAATTGGACAAATAAGGGTACTTTAAGGAGTGTTTGGAACAATGCATTATCGTTAACGTTTGATACTATTTAGTTGTTTTTATTATGTAGGATGATAATATAACTTGAAACAATGGTGTATGCTAACAATCTCATGCAGGGGGATAGGACAAGTATGCTATCAAATTTTACCCATTTTCACTATATTGTGAAAATCAATAAGCCTTGCTCAAAATCTATGCTCCACTATGTTTACA
Organism: Chrysanthemum seticuspe; assembly: GCA_019973895.1. NCBI lineage: Eukaryota > Viridiplantae > Streptophyta > Magnoliopsida > Asterales > Asteraceae > Chrysanthemum > Chrysanthemum seticuspe. The sequence goes on from BPTQ01000008.1 coordinate 43,326,221, forward strand.
TATGTGTTATTTACTTTTCCTAACTAGAAATGTTTAGTATAACAGCTTTTGAGAAAAATTTCAGGTTTCGGAAATTTCCCCGACACCTAAAAACGAACTCTGTCCAAATATCTGCACTCCACGGATCAGACGACACCATAATTTTGGTACCGTCCTTTATGTATTTTGGTACCGCCGTATCTGTACAGGCGGACCAGACGGCACCTTTTTTTGGGTACCGTCCGTGTATGATTTTGGTGCCGTGGATCCTCCAGGTAATTTTCTGAATTTCGACTCTTTCGTCATTCCAAATTATCTTCCATCACTTAAAAATCAATCTTAACTAGTTTATACTGTTATTAGAACTAGTATTATTTACTAAGGTATATAAGAAATCCATTTCCCACCAAAATTCAAAAATTTGAAAAATCCACCCAAGGAGCCCTTTGGCATAAAGGAAGGACCCAAATTTTTGGTACCTTCAAATTCGTGGGTAATCTGAATGTTAGGAAATTTCACTCACTAGAACACATTTATTGCAAATCTTTTCTTCTTCACTCCATCTTCCTTGTATGGATTAACTTGGGTGATATGACTAGCATTCAACCCACTTCCAAATCATTAGGAACCTCATCTCTTCAATGGTTTAACATCAAATCAAACACATTTCTCAACAATTTTTAACCTCTATAAATTGAAAGACTTTACCATGATCATCCTCACACCTTCCTCATTCTCACTACTATCTAGCAAATCAAAACCCAAGTTAAAAATGACTAAATCATCACCAAAACCTTGCAAGAAAACCGCTAGAATTGGCGTAAGGCCTTGTTGTTTTGTTCATCTTAGCTCATCATCCGAATCTTCACCACTCACAATCTCATCTCCCATTAGAGATGATACACATCTTACCTTAGCTACACCCACTTCATCACACATTGTGATCACTACTCCACCACCAACAAAAACACCTACTTCACCTCCACCGGCACCCATCCAAACATCCAAAACCCCCTCACCACCTTTACCAAGGTCTCCCACTCTCACTCCCATGGAGTTATTTTCAACTCCACCAACATCACCAAATCCTTTCCTAGAGGACTTGGAAGACTTGCCTCCTAGGCCAAGTCATCCACCACCATTGCCATCCTTTGGCACAATTGAGCGAATCGCTCATGAGTCACCTCGGTCATCCATTGACCCAAACGCCCCATTAGGGCCAAAACCTCTCCTTTTCCACCCCATTCACAAGGACATTCATGGTCCTTTATACGGGGATCATCCACTTCCATCATCAATGTCCCCTCATATTGAGGACATTCCGGAGTGCATGTGGGATGACAATCCCACTAGAGAGGAGATTCAAGCCGAACTCCACAACCTCCACCAATTCAAAGGCATGGTGGATTCTCACTTAAGTGAGACAATGCAAATGCAAAATGCTTTGCTTGCATCCATCATGACCACTCCAAACATTCCCAACACCACCAACACATCCACCATTCCACCACCACAACCTCCCCAAACTTTCTACCCTCCAAGGCATGGTTGCTCAACTTGTGAGCAAACGGGCCAAACCGTGGAACGGACCCGGGTTATGGTCCATGACTTCCAAGAAGAAATGAGGTTCATCCTCAACCACATCCTTGAGCGTCTCAACGCTCTTTCCCATCCACCATCACTTTAGGATGGTTTTAGAATAGTCTTTTTTTTATTTACTTTCTTAGGATAATTTTTATTTCTTGTACTAGAAACACATCATTGTGTTCTCTTTTCATGATCTTTACTCATGAAAAATTTTAACTAATGAATGTTGTTTATTATATTGTTGGTGTCATTACATAGTGCTTGGAAATGCTTGTGAATGATCATTATTACTAACAATTTTTTTTGTAGCTTTATTTTTCACAATCCATGTATCTTCCCATTAAAGCACCCAATTTAGGGGGAGCTTTGAATAAGGGGGAGATAGTAGCTCGGGCTCATTACATTCCGCATAGCCCCTTCTTTTTGTTGAGACAAAAAGGGGGAGAAAATATAGAACTTTGAAATTATTTATATTTGACTTTTCTGAAAAAGTCAAACTGCATACATTTGACTTTCTAAAAGTCAAACAGGAACTTTCATTGATAATACTTGACTTTTCTTTAAAAAAGTCAAAATGCATACTTTGACTTTCTGAAAAAGTCAACATCATGCATCAACTAGTGAATTCTTTGACTTTCATAAAAAGTCAAATTTCATACACTTGCATTATCATTTCCTTTTCAAGTTCTAAAACTAATATTTTTATAACTCTTGTACAAACTTTGTTTCTTTTATAAAAATAAAATTTATATTTTGTTCTCAACAAAAAGGGGGAGATTGTTAATACAAATATCGTCATTAAACGTTATTTATATTTTTGATCTTTGCCTAAGTTTTGTTAACGACAAAAGTAAATTTAATTTATAAAAGCTTAAAGCTTGTCAAGTTTATTAGATATTAAAACAAGCTTTCTCAAACAATATATTCATCATTCAAGCATTTACATTTGTGATTAGTAACATCTTAATATGACTCTAATCATTATGTATGATAGTAGTTTGTAGAATGTGTTAGGTTCTTAAAACCAAACACTACTTAAGCATTTGCATATTTCTATAAATAGTAATACAACATTTGACATCATGTATTACATCATGGAAATCATTGGAAGATTCCATTAGATATTTTGTGAAGATTTGTACTCTTCATATCTTGCACAATCTCACTTAGATAGAGTTGACTTTGGCAAGATTTGATATCTTGGCTGTCAGACCGGCGGTACCAAAATGGTACACGGGCGGAACCCTTTTAAGGGGTCCGCCGTCCGTGGACGCTCCTGTCCATTTTGGCTATAAATAGCAATGCCAAGCCAAGTAGTTTCTCATCCCTTTCCAACATACTTTCATACATATCTTCTCTCTAACCTTTCTAACTCAGTTTCATATCATATTAGTGATCTCTTTTGTAGCAAAGAAGATCAAGTCATATTCAAGCTTCAACGAGAAGTTGGAAGTCTTGTTTGTTTAGTGTTGTATGATCTAGTGTTGATCTATACTTCATTGTTGTATCAAACCATCATAATCTTGTGAGTGTGAGTGGTTAGTATTTTAGTCCTCAAAATACATTGTGTGTGGGAGTAGTTGTACCCTTGGAAAGAACTCGACATCTAGCTTAGTGTCGGAAATAGTGTAAGCGAAGTGTAAAGGTTTTCTCCGCCGGTGAAAGGAGCTTGTTGACTAGTGAAGTTAAACTCTCGAGTGTGAGACTCGGGGAGTGGAGTAGGGCAAGGAAAAAGAGTCCTTGTAGGCCGAACCACTATAAACAACTTGTTGTGGTTTGATCATCTCTTTCCTTATTTACTTATTACACATTGCTTGCATATTTCATTAACATACTCAAGATCAATATCAATTGATCTTTCAATAAGTTTCAAAACAAAGTTTTTAATTGGTAAACTATTCAACCCCCCTTCTAGTTTTCTACAGAAACTATTTCTCAGTTTAAACCATAGAATTATAAAATCCCGCGATGATAGAATCATCCTGGAGAAAAGGAAGTGTATTTCGAGATCTTATATGATGTTGATGCTACGGTTTCCACTTCGAAGAAGGGAAAAAAGGGTGTACTTCATGAATTGGGTGATTGTTTGGATTGTCTTCTTGGCATTTTGGTTAGCTCAAAGTTTTACGGGGTTATGTGCTTTTAACCATGGTCGGGATGAAACCATTATCATAGTTCACTTAAAACGACAAAGGAGGCTAGATTTGAGTTTAACCAGAAAATGTGACAAAGACATTAATTCAGTATTATTTATTTGAGTTTGAAGTGAAATATCTCGGGTGAGTGTACTTAGTATCTGAAGGTATCGGGGATGGTTGGATGAAGATTCTTCGAGATCCTTGTTCGAGCTTTTAATATTTTCAAAAACTAAGACTTAGAAATCTAGTTATTTTTGGGTGAGTTTTCCTTTTCTTTTACCACTTGGGGGAATTGGGCTCTTACCACCACAAAATAACTATCACTTTAAGGAGTTACGTTGTAGTGCTCAGTGTCACATTTAATTGTGGATTTTCAAGAGGTGATGTACGTCTTATACTTGATGGTTGGTTGGTTGAAGAGTATAGAGTACTTAGAGATTCAATGGAGGATGAATTCTCGGCACCGCTCTTTGTTACATATGTGCAAGTTTAAGTCACGAGTCCGGGTTAGTTTACTTCAGGGTCAAATTCTACATATTGGGTTTTCTCCATCAGTTATCACGTCAAAGAGCCCACTGAATGATAATGGGGTTGATTACAAGTTTTCCAAGAGTAGTTGAAAAGAGAGAGAGATTATGACGTTTGAACACAACAGTTCAAGCCTCGTTCTCTAAAGAAAAGAAATGTATACGCGTCAGTGCGCATTATCTTCGGAAGAAGAGAAATCTTCTCATTAATGACCATTCTTATTAACATGCTTCATACGTTTTCCATGCGCGATCAGTTATCAAGTGAACCGAGCTACCGATGATTGTTCTCTTATTCCACTTGCTCAATTATAATGATGATGGCGACATCATATGCAACCTTTAAGGGGGAGAAGTGTGAATAGACTACATTTGGATGATACTCACTTGCCTAATCAAGAATGGCAACTCCGTATGCAATTCTTGAGGGGGAGAAGAAGTGTGAGACTGTTGCATGTTGAGTTTTATCTGAGAATATATGGTCATACGGCTCCTAACTCATGTAAGAACCGAGCTTCTTTTTATCGGGTCATCGTTACATGGAGTTTCTTCTAAGAGCCGTTGGTTGACATCTTCTCACGGGCTAATGAGTTTAACGACAAAGTGCTTCCAGTTAATGCTTCACGTACACATCAACATGATGATTCTAAACAACCTTTTGTTCTTGTTTGATGTGATGGTTTGTTGGGTGTTACCATTTCAAGTGTTCGTTGCGGGCTGATTGCTGATTTCCTTGATGAACATCTTTCTGTTCTTGTTTGATTGGGAGGGATATTAGTTAAGGGGGATTTGAAAGATGTAAGTTAATTGGAATGCTTTTGGTAAGATGAAGATGTTAACTTTCTATTCCCCAAATGGAAAATCTAGAAGAAGGTCGAGTCTACAGTCTGTTCTACATTTTCTGCTGCATGATAGAAGACTAAAGACGAGTTGCTTTTAACAATCTAAAGACTTCTTCTTAATCGAGGCATTTATCAGAAAGATTGTTAATATAGGGGCGAGCACTAATTGGGGGAGAGTGAAATGTCAGATTCAATCCCTAATTAGACTTGCTCACATTCTTCCTTCAGCAAGTTGATTCTCACAAGATTACAAAGTGTTCTTCTCAAAAGATTTCTAGTATCTGGACTTATAATGTGTTGTTGATTCTGAAGTATCAAAATCAGCAAGGGGGAAGGAGACACGCATCTAAACGCGAGTAAACTTGATGAGCTTAATACTTTTAAGTGATTGAAGATATCCCGGGAAGACTAATGTCATTACCGCAGAGAATCTCAAGGTTTGACTCATGACGTTTAGTGTCCTTATTCCAACTATGTGGGGGAAGAGATGGAAGGGTTAGTTTCTGAAGATAAAAGAGGTACACAAGTATGTCATATTCAGGGGAGATAAATTTGTAACATGAGGGAGGTGTTATCAGCTATTCCTTCCTTGGGTATGGGTGTACTTCGGGTTATTGAGCTTCATACACGATCATCAGGGAAGAAAAATGTGAACATTGGGGAGGTGTTTTCATTCCCCTCATGATGTGTATTTGGGAGAGTTCTTGGGTATTTGTGTACTTTGGGTTCTTGAGCTTCAACACGATCATCAGGGAAGAAAAATATGAACATTGGGGAGGTGTTTTCATTCCCCTCATGATGTGTATTCGGGAGAGTTCTTGAGCATTATTCAAAGAGACTGACTGCATCAATTCAACTACTTAGGGGAATTGTGCTCTTGACACCTTTTGGTATGGATCGCTTCAGACTTCAGTGGAAAAGGAATTTGAGAAGATTCTATTCAAGTGTGGGATGAAACGTTGTTGTTCTTCTACTTGATGATATAACCCCGAACGAAGAATCACAAAGATTATTCTTAAAAGGAGCAGCAAGATCGATGATAATGGTGGGCTTCATTGTGCACCTGGCTAAGAGAAGCTTGAAAGAGAGCTTCGAATCTGCTCAACAAAAGGATTTTCGGTTCGGGGGGAAGCTGCCAAAGTCTTGCATTCTTAAAGGCTCAATTCCTTCTTCTCAAGAGCCTCAGAAGCTTTAGTGGTGAAAGTTTAAGAGATGACGATTTCTATCTTCTACAACAGGGTTGTTTGATATCCTTATCTCTGTACTCGTATCATCATCTTCTTAAACTATATCATCCACTCTATCTGTAAATATTTATAAGAAAAACAAAATAAAAAAATATAAAACCAACAAAAAGAAAAGAGAAAAATATAAAACCAACAAAAACCTATAAAAATCAGAAAATTTGAAAAATACCAAAAATATTGTTTTTCAGAGACATGTCTTCTGGTATCGATAACATCTACGGTCTTAGAAATGTCATTCAATAATGGCACGGGACCATAGATTAAGTTCGAGCAGGAGATGTAAATATTCTTTTCCAAAACATGTCTCGAAATATGGCTTGCAGTTATTTCAGACTGTAACCCGTGCTTTACTATGGTTTGCTATTATTTCAGATAGCAACCCATTCTTCAAGAAACCAAAGTGTTGTGCTAAACCAATTTTCAAATATTTCGTGCACTTATCCTAAAACAAAATGAGGAAAGTATGTCGAAGGACTGATGTTCCTACTCCTACTCAAATATTTTTCCTTCTAAAATTCTTCAGAAAAATATTTGTTTTAACAAAATGGTGGTAAATGAGTTGTTTGAAAATCAATCAGAATCTTGTTTTCATAAATTTGCAAAACCCAATCAATGACTTCAACTTATTTAAAACTTTTGATGAAATGACTTATTGATTGAGGGGGAGGATGTTTTCAAATTTATATCATCTAAACGAGCTTATATAATCATCCTATGTGCTTAACTGAAAAAAATGTTTGCCTATGTTGAAGGACTAGGATTCTAGGATATGATTGTTAGGATTAGATGACTATAGTTTGATAAACACATTATTCCCATACTTTACATGAACTGATTGATATGTTGAATTGACTTTTAATAGTCGATTGTTGTTTGGGTGATGTCGACCACCATATATCTGTTTGTGTTCACTAACGTATGCAGATATCATGGCATATAAGAATGTTCCCGATCCGGATCCCACATAATAAAGATGATTGGATGCAGAAAGGAAAGGGTAACTATTTCTTGAGTCGACAAAAGAAGAAACGGGACTTAATTAGATCTCTCTATGGATAGTTGGCACGATAGATGCAACTTCAGAGGTCTCACTGCATCAGCAGATGGTTTTTCTTTAAAGCCTTACAGCAACAACAGAAGCAACTCAACCACTTAACATATCTTTGTGCATGATAAAGTAGTGGATGATACCATTTTTCTTAAAACAATTTTGAAAATATTGTTTTAAAAAAAATGGAAAAATATTGTTTTGAAAATAAATTGGGCTTAAATTATGGAAATCAACCGGACTTCATTTTGTTTAAAATATAAGTCACTCAATCAACGACTACGGTCATGGATTGAGGGGGAGAGTGATTTCAAACTAAATATTTTCAAACAATATTTCATCTATCAAGTCCGTTTGTACAAAATAAGTGGTGATCTAAAGATTTAATGTTATGTCATGGTATGATTGTCTTTAAAACTCAAAGATCTTTCAAAATGAAATTTTTTCTGTTCTTGTTTGATTGTGAAATTGTTTTATTTTACCTAAAGATCTCTTAAAATTATCATACCTGACACTAACAATCTTTAATTGTCTAAAATTGGTCCTTATCAGTTAATTTTTCAAAATTAAATCTTGCCACGTCTTTCCCCAAATTCTTCTAAATGATTTAAATCAATTGGGATCACAAATCTCAATTGGTTTGAAAATTTTGATCGGGGGAGAGATCGTGATTTAAATCTCAAATTGGTTTTAAAGGGTGATTGTTTCAAAAGCACTTTTTCCTTCATGTGCCAAACGATTTCAAATACATAATGCACATGATTGAGGAGGAGCATTTAACCAAAAACCAGAAGAGAATTTAAACCAGGCCACATTTTCTCCCATATTTTCTAAACCCTATTAAATCACTTGGGATCCAAAATCTCAAAGGGTTTGATAATTTTGATCTGGGGAGAATTTGTGATTTAATATGAAATCTGATAAATGATGATCGTTTTTTACTCAAAGTGCAGGCTGCTCTCCCATATGTGCTAAATGTTTTTCGAATCTCGAAGCACATATTGAGGGGGAGCATTTCAAAAGAAAACAAACTATCAAGGTACAAATGCTTTTATGTTTTATCATAAGTACCTTGATTGATTTTCTAAAGGTTTTCTCTATGGCAATTGTGATCGTGAAAGTACTTCAAAGATCTCCTTCCTCTATGTGTTAAATGATTTCAAATAACCAACTCACATTTTGAGGGGGAGAATTTACCAAAAAATCAAATGGCCTTTTTCTATGGAAATTGTGATCAAGAAATTGTTTCAAATAACTCTTGCCTCCATGTGCTAAACAACTTCAAATCTTATGCACATGTTGAAGGGGAGCATTTCTATATGATCAAAACAATTAAGATACAAAATGCTTTGATTTTATATCACAAGTACCTTGATTGATTTTCCAAATGATTTTTCAATTGGTTTCAAGAAGGAAAGAACAATACCAAAAGACCGACCAATTTACTTTATACATGGTGCTATAAGGATGGTTAGGTTAGGTATTCGTTCCTTCGATCCCGCCAGAGCCAGAGGGATCTACCTAGGGAAAATCCACTAGATAGTGTAGAAGTCCTTAGGTCTGATGAAAAAAGGAGAAAAGTGAGAATAAGGGAAGAGTGCCGAATGAGATAGAGCTAGAACTGGAATAAACCCAACAAGGTTCTAGTAATGAAGTCTCGATAAGCACTGAAGGGGTTGAAGAATGAAAAAGAATTGAATGTGAAAAGGGTGAAAAGAAATAGCCCTCTAATAATTCAACCTTAGGGCAGAAACCGGGTTCAATACATATGCTACTGGTGTTTACTAAGGTAACACTGGTATTGAAGACAAGACGTCATGGACCCAGTGACGCACTGCACCTAACTTCCCAAGCTACTCAAGTTCTCTTAAAAGAACTTGTTTCATTCTCATGTGGAACCTACATAATCTATCGACTTTCTCTTAGAGATTGTTGATATTGAAGAAGGAGACCCTCTCCCTAGTCTCCGGCATAGGAAACCAAAGTGCACAATTGAGCCTAGAGCCAAGAGATCATCCACAATATCTCATTAGGACACAAAAATAATGAAGAATTGATGTTTCACACAATGTGGAAAGTAAGTATATATTGAGAGTCCTACGCATTATCCTTGTGGTATTGCCATAACATCGAGTGATATGTAAAAATATTCACGATGAAGATGAAAATCCTTCTAGAGCCAACATCAAACAAGCTATTGGTGGGTGACATGTGAGATCTATTCTAAAGATCAAACTTGTAACAACTGGATAGAAACAATGGGGCGATTCACTCTTGAATCAACCTTGGTCCATGAATTGAATTGACGAATACTTTTGGAAAAACCGTTCGATGTGCAAATCTTCTTTTCTCTAGCACATCGAATGTGTATTCATTTTCAAACACAAAAAGTATCTCTGATTGAAAAAATACTTTTGGAAAAACCGTTCGATGTGCGAATCTCTTCTTTTCTCTAGCACATCGAATGTGTACTCTTTTCAAATACAAAAAGTATTTTTGATTGAAAATTGATCTTTCTAATAAAACCTTCATCGTATTGCAAAACTCTTTCTTCAAGCAATACGTGATTGTTTTCAAATCAATTTTTCATCAATCAGTAAATCTCAATTCGCTGGTTCACTCACTCCGTGTTGTCTACTTTGGGACACTCCGGTTTCAGAGCGGCTAGATCAAGTTGCGAAACCCTGTCAAGGAGATTCTTTGGAACTCTACCTGATCACAGGAAATATTTATACTGATCAACGGGGAATCGTGGTTCTTGCAACTATATTCAACGAAAGTGAACAAAGACACTTTCGTGTGTTTTAGTGCTAACTGTTGTTTGCAGGAACATTTGGACGGTTGCAGCTGATCGATATTGAGAAGTCAATTCACTGCCGCATGCTCACAGCATTCACACTTAATTGAAGAAAATCATGACAATCAAAGATATACAAAGATGCTTCCGCTACTCTGATGAAAAGATGTCATGATCCAGAAAGTGTGAGCATGTCGGTCCAAAAGTCACAACATCACATGAAGGCAACACAATAAAGGGTGATTCAGAGATTTACTGTGGCTAATGATCTCCATAAAGCTCAAAAATCATCAAAGATGTGGATCAGTTCAAAGACCTCCACTTAAAGTACAAAGCAGTCAGACTTTGAAGAATCGCTACTCAAGCACAAAGAATACGGAAATTGTAGAATTGAAGTCTAAGATCTTGGAACTAAAACAAAGAAGGAATGCTAGGATTCAAAATGTAAATTATGGGGTGACCTCCCTTAGGGGGAGATTGTTAGGAATTGGAAATTCCATAAGAAAGTGTCGGTCACCCCAATTATAGTCTAGCATATGTTAGCTCGTAGACTTGTCGTTATTTACGTTATTTAGTTGTTAATTAGTTAGTTAGTAGCATAGATTAGTTTAGAGTAACACCGTGGAGGAAGGACGGGTCTTTACCCACTGTATGCCTGATCCACAGTCCGACAGGAGGACGTTTAGGTTGTAACTAAAAATACCCCTTCCATCCTTGGAAGGGGTATTTTTAGTTATAACCCTTGGAAGGGGTGGTGCTTCTTTGATAATCTAACCTTTCTCTTTTTGTTTATCTCTCTAGAATCACCCTCTCCTCTTTTCATCTCTCTAAACATGGCTCTCTTGTTTAATCATAATCCTAGACCACCCGAATTATCTAAATAACATAAAATATACGATCCTACACTATTATTGTGATGCAGTAACCTAATAACTGTGATGCAGTAATAATTTTTGGCGGGAATTTTTTTTGCCCAAAAATAATTTTTTTTGGGGAAAAAAGAATTTCACCGGGGGGGGGGGGGGGGGGGGGGCGGTGGTGATGTGGCAGGAGGTGACACATGTCACCACCACAATCCTTTCTAGACTTTTCATTATAAGGACCCTTCTCTATATATCCCATATATATATATATATATGTATATAGTGTAGAGTTATCTTAAGAACCAAATAAATTGCGAGAACTGCGAGAACCGATCTCATCCATTTATTTTTTGATCAATGGCTATAAATCTTGGTGGCATAATTGTAATTAAGTAAAACATCATGTAACTTTTCATAAATGGAAAAGGGGCAGTAATGGAATTTCCCTTTCAATTTATTAATAACTGCTCCCCAAAACTTTAGGTCAAATTGATTAGAATAAAAAAAAAAAAAAACCTACAGATCTAAACTGAAAACCTACGCCCCAATGTTTTCTTCTCCACTCAGCCTCTCTCTACACTGAAAATCATAAGATTGGTGATGATTCTGCTTAAACACACGAACACCAAACCTGTTAATCTTATCTTGTTCTTCGAAGCACACAAAGACAACGGCTTCAAGATCTTTTACAAGGTCCTGAGTAAGTGATGTAATGATTTCGTTTCTTTCAAATCTTTTAAGGTGATCATAGATTCGATCTGATTTTTTTTGTGACTTTCGATATGATTTTGTTTGTGACTTTCGATATGATTTTTTTTTGGGGTTTTGGATCTGTTTTTTTTTTTTACTTTCAATCTGATTTTAGGGTTGTTATTAGTTTATTTCGATTAGGATGTTAGAATTTCAGTGTAGTTTATGCATTTCCTTAACCTCACTGATCATATTTAAATTGGCCTGGTTCAAGGAGGAAATGGTGATGCATTTAGGAGGCTGTAGACAGAAGCAAAGCTTGTAAAGACTTGTGGATTGACTTTTTGTAGATTAGAACACGTATCGCAAGATTTTGGATTTTTAAGGCTAAATTTCATATTAAGTCTTTGATGTGAAGAATGAGCTTTAAATGTGATGGTTGTGTCGTGTCCAAACATTTTACCATCTTATTTGTTGAAACTCTAACTCTGTACATTTTATCGTCTATAACTCTATATGATACTAGTTGTTAAAGGTGCACATCTGAGTTACAACTTGAAAACTAGAATTTGCTTGCGTTAATTTGGTATCGCTCAATAAACATGCTTAACCAATTTAGCCAATTTACCTTCATTTATCTCTAGCATCATGAAATTTATATGAACCATGAAATTTAAGGCCTTCGATTGCAAGGTATTTACTTAGCTCAGTTTGACTTTTATGGTCAAGCAGAATGACTTTTAACTTTGGAACAAATATCAATGTGAACATACTTTTGGTACCTATACGATTTCTTTGGGATATGAATTACAGTGTGTTATTTAGTGCTACTACTAGACATCAAATTCACGGTAATATAGAAGTTGTATATTACTATTTCTGGATACTATTTAAGTTTGAGATCCAGGGGTGATATAAGATTGTTTAACAAAAAAGTTTTATTGCACAAAGTACTTGCACCAAGCCACCAACATACTATTTCAGTTTCGTCGAACCTCTTTCTTGTACATCTAAGTCATTGAAAGACGGCTTTGTATGTGAGTCATTTTTAGGCAAAACAAAATAAAAACCAGATTATAATTGTACCGTTTCGGAGTTTAAATGTATTGAAAGTGCATTCGGATATATAAATTGTGCAAATGTGTTTGCTAGTTGATTATGCACATGTATTTTCAAATATTGTTGCATCTAAATGATTATACACATGTATATTCTTTATTTATTTTATTTTAGTTTCATGATTCTGTAAAGTTT
>BPTQ01000008.1:43341692-43593984 GCA_019973895.1 Chrysanthemum seticuspe
TGGGTTGAAGGCATTAGTGAAGAATGCCGAAAGTGTCAAGATGAAAGCATTAGTGAAAGGTGCTCATCATCCGTGTCAAAGCATTAGTGAAGGATGCTAAAGGTGTCAAGACGAAGGCATTAGTGAAGGGTGCCAAGCGTTGTGTCAAAGGCATTAGTGAAGGATGCCAAAGAATCAAATCAAGTAGCATTTGGGAAGAATGCCTACGTCGTATAATCGATGAGGTGCATCGTTATACATATATGTATTTGTTTATATACAAGGATGGTGATATCCTTGATGGTGTTGTAACAAGGAGTAGATCTCCTTGAGGTTAGGTGTTGTGTCGTGAAGGTGTAGTTCACCTAAGGTGTGAAAGAACTAGGTACTTAGCCTAGTACCTAATAAAGGGTAGGCAACGTTGTGAAGGATTAGTTCTCCTAAGGTATGAAAGAACTCGGTGGTTAGCCTAGCACCGTATAAAGGGTAGGCGACGTTGTGTTAGGTGTGGTTCGCCTTGGTGTGAAAGAACTCGGTATTTAGCTTTGTACCGGAAAAAGGTTAAGCGACATTGTGAAGGCTTCTCCGCCATAAGGAGTTGGTGTAGTGTTTACAAACTCTCGAGTAGGTGACTCGGGGAGTGGAGTAGGGCAAGGAAGGTGTCCTTGTAGCCGAACCACTATAAATACTTGTGTCGTGGTGATGTGCTTCTTACTCTATATCTTTCATTACACGTTTATATATCTATCTATCAACGTCCAACATAAACAACCAAATAGATTGACATAAGTCGATCTAAATATTTAAAAGGAAGTTTTAAATTGGTAAAACTATTCAACCCCCTCTTCTAGTTTTCCACATATATGTTTATAAACACATATACACTTTACATATAAATAACTTTTTCTTATCGACCAACGTCTCCTTTATTGTACTAATTTTTGCCATAGACCACATCTACCCGTCTTCTAGCCGAAACATTTTCATTTCGATGTTATTTTCAAATCAAGTTTTATAAGCCGAAATATACTTTATTATTTTGAAAGTGGTATTTTCAAACTTAGTAATGACACGCGAACAACAACAACGACAACAACAACACAACATATAAATTAAATAAAGTAGATAGACTTTATTTAACTTGGAATCGAAAACTGAGATTTACAGCACTAATTTAGGTTGCATGTTGGAGCCACTTGTTACTTGATCTCTTTGTGCTTTATTCACCAAACTGGTAAGGTGATTTTATAGCCCCACTTTTACTCTTATTTACTTGCTTTATAAAACTATGGGGTGAGAAACATGCAAAACTTTTTTCGGACCTGAAACTGAAAACACTATTACATGAAACAACCTTGAATCCACTATGCTACCGTTAGTTCCTTTTGGGGAGGCGCGATTGTTATGAATAGATTTATTGGGGATGACATCCCCGTTCGAGTTTGACCGGATAGGCAAACGTCAGGCGTATATCATATCGTATTAATTGAGTGTAATGGAAATACACTTGCTGGGCTTTTATTTATCATGCTTCTAGATGCATGCACACTATCGTAGTTTCGGTCGCATGAACATGGTATTAGCGTAATAGAATTTTTGCATATAGTGTCATTCACGGAGATGCTATATGTGCAACTGTGGTCCAACTTGAAAACTTGATTACTTAAACATATGAACTCACCAACCTTTGTGTTGACATTTTAGCATGTTTTTCTCAGGTTTATTACTTGGCGTGGGCATTGGAAATGGAATTCGTTGAAGACTGGCATTCGAAGTGTTTCCAAGCATATTTTATACAACTTTTAATGGGACAACATATATTTTTATGGCTTTACTTCCGCACTTTGAAACAATGATGTAAAACTATTTCTTAAATTAATCTATATTTTGAAAGTGAAATATAATTTCCATTCTTTATTACCTTGTGTTGTGTATATTGATTTAGTAACACCCCATGACCCGAACGCTTCCGCAGTGCAAATTTTGGGGGTGTTACAGTATACCCGTCACCAGAAAATGAGGATCCAACAATGAATTGATACCTAACATTCTCCCCTTTACTTTCCCACCCGCTATAATCGTGTCATAAATCAAATCTCCAACTAGTTCACGAGACTTATTTGGCTCATGCTTGATCAATAACTTTTATTTATAAGTTTCCTACATAGATATTAACAGAATGATTAATCTCATAGTTAATAATTTCTTAAAACACAAGAATAGAGATTAATAAATATAACGCAACTCGTTTTGTCTTTGAGGTAATGTACACCCATTTTTGTGAATGGGTATCTTAAAAAAGAACTTGAAAACTAACAAGAGTCCATGTTCCTTTTTCCTACAAAAAGAACTAACCGAGAGTTGATAAACAAACCATAAACACGATGTAAGTGATGAAGAATACATGTTTACCATGTTTAGCTTATGTTCAGTCATAGTAGCTGACCCACATGCATGCTTCCCTACTGATCCATCTACTTATGTATTCCTATTTTGTGACACTTTATTGGACTTGGGAAGTGCTTAATACCCTATTAATCAAATCCTGCCAACGATCGTCTCTCATCAAGTTTGGGTCGTATGGCGCAAAGGGAGCGTAATTTTATCCATAAAAAACTCTACCTGTAACCTTCGTATATTTTTTTCTTGGCCTCGTTACTAACTTCACCCATGAAACCACATATATATTTTCTTAGCCAAACATCATGAACTTCTTTATCGATGCATGCATCCCATCGACAAAAAGTTTGCACATATAACATATGTTAAATTTAATATGCCACTTACACTTAAAAAGCACTTTACCTGGTTTATTGTTTAATGTGGTAAACATTAATAAGTAAAAACCTTGAAACAAGTCCACAATTCGTTCAGTCAACTACCTTCGTTTAATGTGCACAGTGTGACCATTAGCATTTTTATGAGTACTAGTTTTGACAGATGTGTTCTTTGCACACTAATTCTTTCATCTTAATCCACATCAATGTCATGTGAGTTGGAACATGCCCTACCAATTAAAGTTAATTAACATCCACATATGTGGTTAAAGATGTTTCGTTTAGCACAAGATGTAATTTAGACAAACATGGCATTGATTTGGATTGTATTCAATACCCGATGTCTGACAAAGATGTAGAGACGGATCAACATGTGTTTGTAGATTTCACGGTTGCAACTTTTGTTTGGAAGACGATTTCTAACTGGTGGAGTTTTACTTACAAGACCTAATCTTGTGGGGAGACATGGTTGCGCTAAATGACCTTTCAAAGTTGTGATTTGATGTGGTTATTCAAACCACAACTTGCATTATATGGCAATATAAGAATTGAATTTGCTTTTATTTGAAACCCCACAGGTAGGATTCTTTTGCGGAGGAAATTAAGGTACTTTAACATTCATTGATTTTAAATAGGGTTATTAAATCGAATCATATTTGGATTGAATGGATATGCAATCCTAGAATGGCATGTATGAATTCCTTCTAACCTCATGTAATTTGTATCTTTTTCTAGCTTCTTACTAGTTGTCGAAAAAAGAGTAATTGAGTTTGCACACATGTCTCGACATTTTAGTTGTGACATGTTGGACCCGTTTTCACTTTTAATTTCTTCCAAAACATGGTTGTTGGTCCATCTTATCTTTGCCGTGCAATAAATAAATAAATAAATAAATAACTCATATGCCTCCTTGGTATGTCAACATTTATTAGTATGATATATGATCTTTTCTGACAATAATTGTCAACTACTAAAAATAGACAAGAAAGGTTAATCGAGTTTACCATATTACGGTTAAAATTAATATTTCAAAACTTTAAAAAATATAACTAGTTAAGGGTATGTAAAACATACCAACAATATACAATAAAGGTGTTTTAAGTGACACGACATAAGCCATATATCTTAACATAGAGTTGCATCATGTGAGCGTGTAGAGATTTTTATGTTTTTAAACCTACCCTAGCTTAGCTACCTTCTTTTTGGAAAACGTTACAATACTCTTTTTTATTGTACTTAGAGCAGTCACTATGCATGTTTATGTTAATGATATTAATGATAATCTTATTATTGTTTTATTGATTGACTACCGAGATTACATCCGTGAATATAAATACAAATAACTTGATTGATTCATCTTCTAGGAGAGTGGGCTTGAAGCCCATGAAAAAGATACAGGCTAATACTCCCCCGCAGTCTTAGCGGGAGGACACCAGACACTAAGACTGGAACGAAACTCCTCTAACAGAGCCGATGGTAAACCATTCGTAAAGATATATGCATACTGATAGTGACACGGAACATGAAGAACCCGAACTTGACCGGTAGCAACCAAGTCTCTGACAAAATGAATGTCTATCTCAATGTGTTTGGTACGCTGATGCTGAACCGGAATATGTGATAAGAATACAGCACTGACATTATCACAGTAGACAAGTGTAGCAGAAGACAAGGGAGTATGAAGCTCTTGAAGTAAATTCCGCAACCAACATGTCTCAGCAACAACATTTGCCACGCCACGGTACTCAGCTTCTGCACTAGAACGAGAAAGCGTTGGTTGACGCTTAGAGGACCAAGAGATGAGATTGTTGCCAAGAAATATACAGTAACCGGAAATGGACTGACGGGTAGTGGGACAACCAGCCCAATCAGCATCAGAGTAAGCAAGCAACTCAGTAGGAGATGAAGAATACAAATGCAGGCCATAATCAAGCGTACCTTGAACATATCTCAATATCCTCTTGAGAGCAGAGAAATGTGGTTCCCTAGGATCATGCATGAATAGACAAATCTGCTAAACAACATAAGATATATCCGGTCTGGTGAAGGTAAGGTACTGTAGTGAGCCAGCAAGGCTCCTGTATAAGTCGGATCAGAAACCGGATCTCCCTCAACCCCTAGTTTAGACTCAGTATCCGCAGGAGTCCGACAGGGGTTACAAGTAAGCATATGAGCTCTCTGCGAAACCTCACTAGCATATTTATTCTGTGATGAAAACAACCCAGTAGAATCCCGTGTTACCGAAATGCCCAAAAAATAATTAAGTGGCCTTAAGTCTGTCATGGAGAATTCTTGATGCAAGGAATGAATAATCCATTGTAATAGAGACTCCGAAGAAGCAGTAAGAATGATATCATCAACATATAGTAACATATATGCAGTGTCCGCCCCCTGTCTATATATAAAAAGCGATGAATCACAACGACTATGACCAAACCACCCGAGTGATATAAGAGGCAAACCGCTGAAACCATGCTCTAGGGGCCTGCTTAAGTCCATAGAGAGAACGCTGCAGTAAACACACATAGTCAGGATGCTCAGGATCCCGAAACCCCGGAGGCTGATGCATATAAACAGTCTCAGATAAATCCACGTGCAAAAATGCATTCTTGACATCAAGCTGATGAATCGGCCAATGTCTTGAAGCTGCTAAACTCAGGACGGTTCGGATGGTGCCTGGTTTTACAACCGGACTAAAGGTCTCATCAACAATAATACCTTCAACTTGATTGCTGGCATTCGCCACAAGGCGAGCCTTGTAGCGACTAAGAGTGCCACTATCTAAATACTTATGGCGAAAAAGCCACATGGAACGGATAATGTAACTGTTTTTGGGTCGTGATACAAGAGTCCAAGTTTTGTTTTTAATAAGTGCAGAATACTCATCAATCATAGCATTTTGCCAATTTTGATCACTAGATGCATCATGATATGATTTGGGTAACGGAGACACCGAGGAGACATGCAAGTTGAGACGCTCAGTGAGACGGTTAGTCCCGACACGATATCGTGTGACCATGGGATGAGTTGAGACAGGGTTTGGGTTGTGAGGTGGTTCCGGAATAATAAGTGGGTGTTGATTTTGGTTAGTTGTTGGAGTAGGTGTGTTTTGTGGAGTGGTTGGTGATGGAGGTGTATTGTGAGTTGGTTCAGGTTGCAGAGTATTGGTGGGTGCAGGTATAATGGGATTGATATTGGGTGGAGTCAAAAGGGGGTCTATGTCAGGTGATTCATCAAGGAAAGTGTATGTAGGTGCTGAGGAGGGTGTAGAGGTACCATATGGAAAAAACGTCTCATCAAAAGTTACGTGGCGAGAGATTATGATTTTGTTGGTGTGTAAGTCAAAGCAGCGATATCCGCGGTGGTTTGATGCTTGGCCCAAGTAAATGGAAGGTGTAGCACGGGGTTCAAGTTTGTGATTTGGGTATAGGTGTGGGTAACATAAACAGCCAAAAGTGCGTAACAGGCTGTAATCTGGGTTTTGGCCAAACAAGCGAGTATACGGGATTTCGTTCTATATGGAGGTTGATGGTAAGAGATTCAGTAACTAGACGGCCATATTAAGCGCTTCAACCTAAAATGTTAGTGGGAGGTTGGCTTGAAAAAGCAACGTTCGAATGAGGTTATTGATGGTGCGAAGCATTCATTCGGACTTGCCATTCTATTGTGATGTTTTGGGGCAGGAAAAACGAAACTGTATGCCATTATCAGCAAAAAGTTTGTTTAAGGTTCGGTTGTCAAACTCTCCTCCATGATCACACTGGAACGACCGAATTTCACACTTAAATTGAGAGTGAACATAGTTACGAAATAATGAGAACTTAGACAACACATCAGATTTGTTTATTAACTGATAAACCCAAACAAAATGCGAATAATGGTCCAAGAACAATACATAATACTTAAAACTCGAAAGGCTAGGAATAGGTGAAGTCCAAACATCAGAATGAATAGTATCAAAACATGCATTAACGACAGTATCAGAACTAGTGAATGGAAGTCTGACGTGTTTGCCAAGCTGGCAAGCATGGCAAAGCACGGGAGGCTTATCTTTATTACACGAAATGAAATTGTTTGAAACAAGACGGCGTAGCACTTCGCTTCCTGGATGTCCAAGGCGCTGATGCCACATATGCTGACTAACAACTTTGGGAATGGAAGATGGAGCTGTGACAGGGTAGAGATCACCCGAGCTATCACATCGGAGAAGAACCCGACGTGTCATGAAATCCTTAACAGAAAAACCAAAAGGATCAAACTCAACTGTACAATTATTATCGCGAACAAATTGGCGAACATATATTAAGTTTTTGACAATATGGGGGGTAATAAGCACATTATTTAGGTGAAAAGGTCGAGATGGAGTTGGCAAAATGCTATGACCCGTATTGATGACAGGAATAGAGTACCCGTCACCAACTGAGACAGACGAATACATGCACGTATTAAAAATATTACTAAGAATATTAACAGATGCATTAAGATGTAAGCTCGCACCTGTATCCATGTTCCAGGAACTTGTTGTGGGGTCGTGAAGGGTACCGGCAGTGAAAGCATGAGGCAATGTAGTTTCTTGACTTGAAATGACCGGTTGCCCTATAGGTTGAGAAATTGGTCCCCATGGGAGTATGTTGCACCTGATGAATAGTGACGGGAGGGGGGGATGTTGGAGTAGTTGCTGGTTGATGAACAATACCAGTGGGGTGTACTGGGCTAACAAATCCGGGTGGTGGTATTAGTTGGTGGACTGGGCTGGTTTGGGGTGTGTAATAAAAGGGTATAGTTGGGCTTGGTGTTGAATGGGCTTGCGTATAGTACACTGATGGCCCAGACCTGTTATCATGCGTATTACGAATTGTAGGGACATCAGGAACATTTTTCATAAGACCAAGTTTGCCCAAAAGTTTCACTAGCACTTCCTCAGTGGTACGTTCATTAGTCACAATATCAAGAGCATGTGGTTTATTGTTCGGATCATGGACAAATTTACATCCCACCCCAAAATGACACGAACCTTTTGCAAAGTGAATGCAAGGTTTCCATGATTTAACTTGAGGATTAGAAGGGTTTCGAGGGATACCTTTGTCGACCATGAGGACTGTTGGAGACGAAGAAGATGAGTCAACGGGAAGAGATAGAGATTTGGATTTCAATCTCATCTCTTCGGTTATGAGCATGGACCTAGCCGTCTTAAAATCAGGAAATACATCGTTATGATGCATAATACCACACACATGGTCATATTTCTCGGTTAAGCCTTCAAGGGCGTAGTGCACCAAATCTTCATCCAGAATGGGAGAGTCGAGGCTCGCGAGGATGGTGGCAATAGACTCGAGTTTCCCACAGTAGGTTTCCATTGTTTGATCTCTAAGACGAATGGCTCTTAGTTCCGCCTTCAATGCATTGGTACGAGAGGGTTTATTGTCCTTAACAATATCGGTGAGAAGATCCCACACCTCTTTGGCTGTCTTTGGGCGTGCAATGACTAACTGACGTTGTAAAGAATCAGAAAGTGTGGTAAAGATCCATGATAGGAAAATTTTATCTACCTTGATTTCATCTTGCGTGAAAGAAGTAATAGGGCTTGTAGAAGTCGAAGTCCCATGGATGAATTTATCAACTTCATAGCTGTAACATAACTGCTCAAAAAAGAACTCCCACTAGCCATAGTTCCAGTTATCGAGATCAAGTTTAACGGGAACTCTTGTGAGGAGATGGTGGTGAGTAACAGTGGATAGCTTTTCTGATAGAGGAGTGGTGGGAGGTGTTGTTGATCCTGTCATTGGATCGTTGATGCAGAGACTGAAAAGAAAGAATTACGTTTGGACTTCTATGGCATCTAATACCATGTTAATGATATTAATGATAATGTTATTATTGTTTGATTGATTGACTACTGAGATTACATCCGTGAATATAAATACAAATAACTTGATTCATTCATCTTCTAGAAGAGTGGGCTTGAAGCCCATGCAAAAGAAACGGGCTAATAGTTTATATGTATGTTCATGGTGACATAGATGAGAAGTCTAAACAATGTAATTTTGTGCAGTACATGCCATAGTTTATACAAGTTTTAGGAGAAGAACGAGGTGGAAATGCCCGCCGGGTTGCGGCGGGGATTTTCAGTGTAGTTTGGCGATATATTTGTATTCAAACATCCTGCCGAGAAATATCTTAGAATCATGTAAAATGGCACAAAAGCTCAAATTAGAGCAGTGTAACAATTATCTTCCTTCTGATCACATAAGTTCACTACCCCATACTACAATAGGAATATGACCCCAAAAATTCGCCAGCAATAAGTACAATGCAAGTTTCCAGGTTTCACATTTAACGAATCCTAAAGTTCCTAATGTATAAAAAAAAGTAATACATATATTCCCACATTAATAAAAGCTTATTTTTAAACGGTTTTATTGATGTAGCATTCTAATATGGGAGCTGCTACTAATCAAGTAGATCAGTCACCGTAGGCTTTTTGAAAGCGCCTACCGGAGCAAGTTGTGCGGCCAATGACTTGCTGGGGAAAACATTATCATCCTTCAACCTCTCTCTAAACCCATAAGTTGTAGATTTAGCGTTTATATACGGCTGCAAAAGAGATTCAAGTTGTTGCACATACACGTAAAATATCAGCATGAACCACATAACGACGGAAACATCAATGTACCATAAGGTAACCGGTGGTTCCCGACTTTCTCTGGTTTCCGTAACCTTAATAAAACCTTAAACAAACATAATCATAAACGACATCGACTATATATAGCCTCTAAAACTTTGAATTCAAATCATTCGAGCACAAAACATGTTGATGAAGTAAATATATAAGCAAACCTGTCAGTTCAAAGGATTGAAAAACTATCATGCTAATATTTCAGTAATTTACATTGTATTCTTCTTTGAAAAACTTAGAATTTTATGGTACTTAATTAACGCTTAACCATACCGCTGTTTAAAGTGCTATTGAATGTCTTTTAACGTTTAATGACCATATTATTACAAACCAATTTTTCATATGTTACGCAAAACATAAAAGAAATGTTATTTCCGTGTGAAGTCGAAAAATTTACCCATGAGCGGTACTTCATAGCTGCATATTAACAGGTGGTTAATCTAGTATTAGATGTCCAACAAACCGGCGAACCTTGGAAGGAAGAGATGAGTTTTCGAATAACCTTGTTGACTGGCGTGTGCCGACTATTATTTGCGGATGAGCCAGACAAATTTAGTTGTGGACCACTGGTAACACCTGCAATAGTAGCAACAATAGGTGACCTAATATTAGGCATCCCATAAATTGCTGACATTTAAAAGAAAAAGAAAGATCAATACCGTGCATATCCAGAATAAATATGAATTCAAATTGCGCATGTACTTACCTGTAATTGATGGTTGTATGTAATTACTATGACAACGTGAGCTGCCACATGTGCTTGTCTCTGGTATACTTACACCTATCAGATTAACAGAAGATGAAGTGTTAGGCTACAGTGAGCAGCTACATGTATCACACGGTTTACAAATAAATGAAAGATGTTACCTTGAGTAAGACATTAAACATTTCTACGGCCAGAATCATTGGCAGATAAGGTCTTTTTCGACGTATGTATATTCATTGGAGCATGGACAGTAGTTGTAACCGCTAAATGAAACTTCCAGCACGAAATTGTATGAGTGATACGTTTGTCATTGCTATATAGATACCTACTAAATCAACAGACGATAAAGTATTAGACGACAATGAACAACTACGCATAGGAGATCCTTCACAATTTTAATGTGTAAAGATAGATATGTTGGAATCACTCCTAAACTAGATTTCAAGTGTCAGTAATTAATATGTAATAGTTAGCTTAATATGGCTTTTATGTTAGTAATCATGCCAAGGCTTATGTAGAAAGCCCATGAGCCTTGGCCCAAGCCCATAAAGGAAAGGAAGGGAACTTGCATGTTGCCTTAGTTCCTTCCTATAAATAATACTTGTAAACCCTCACTTGAGGGTTGATTGTTCAATTCATACATTCACTTTACGTATAACCTTTCTTAGTATCATACGTGTGTGTGTTTGTTATTGTTCATCCGATCACTTCTCTTCTACTTCTTATATTGATGCTTGTGTTATAAATATGGGAACCTAACAGTGGTATCAATCGCCAAATAGTTGGGTGAAAAACTTTTGTTTTTGAAGTTATTTGGTTTTACGCGTAACACGGGATACAAACTTTTCACGCTTAAAAAATTCGATTTTTTACACTTTTCAATCCAAGATTCTTGTACTTTCAAAGTTTTTAGGTGTTAAAATTTCAGTTTTAAGCAAAAAGTTTCAAACTTTACATGTAATTCTTCGTTTTTAAGCTTGGTTTCATACGTGGGTTTATTTCTACGCATAAGGTGTTTAGAAGTTTTGGATCATCAAGTTTTGGTGATATTAAAGCTGTTTCATCACATAAATCTGGTTTAGAATCACTTTTGGCTAAGAATCCGTTTTGGTTACATTTTACGCGTAACAAAACCCTAGTCTTACGCATAAGACTTCCTTGGTTTGATCTTCAGTTTTCGTGGTTTACTCAGTGTTTTCTTGCTTGGATAAGCCTGAAAACACTTCGACTTTGGATATCATTTACACTGTGATAGTGTAAAGGATTTTTGGTCAAAAACCCTAATTTTACGCATAAGCTTAAACTTACGCGTAGAACTCTTTACGCCTAAGATTTTTCTTACGCCTATGCCTTGTCTTACGCATAAGCTAATCCTACGCATAAGTTTTCTACGCCTAACTTTCAGTTTACGCATAATCTTAGTGTTTCTCAATTCTTATGCGTAAGCTAATCCTACGCGTAAATATCACTTTTACGCGTAAGTTTGGTGTTTTTATGCATAAGCATTACTTTGCCTTAACGTGTTTTCTACGCCTAAGGATACTTCATCAACAACGTTTCATTCGACGACAAAGATCCATTTAACAACACAAGTTTTCAACATGTCTCAACCACCATACTCTAACTACTTTCCTTACACGTATAATCAACAACAACAACAACAACTAAGTCCACAACATCAACAATTCAATCAACAACAACAAATTTATCAACAACAATTCAACCAACAACATTATCCACAACAAGGAGCAATTCCACCTCAAATGGTTCAACCACCACCTAGTCTTCAAGTACAACCTTACACAAACGTTTACAATCAACATTCATCCAGGAATACTATGAAGGAACCGACTTGGTTTGCAAAGATGTGTGAAGCTTTAAGTAGCCAACAATCCATTCATGAGGCAGGATCACTTGATAGACCTCCAATGCTCACTCCCGGAAACTATGATCAATGGGTAATTAGGTTCTTTAGGTTTTGTGATCTAAAGAAGCCACATGGAAAGTTCTTAAAGAAGGTCATCTTGGAAGGTCCATTTCAGATGCCTATTCTCGTTACACCCAGAGATCCAAATGCTATTCCACCAAGAGATGATCTCACAAACATTGCAACTGTCGTTGACCTTTCTGATGATGAACTTCTACACTATGAAGCTGATGAGCTAGCAATGCATAATATCCTTTTAGGATTACCCAATCCAATCCTTCGAAGTGTTGATGCACAAAAGACTGCAAAAAAGATGTGGGAACATATTCATCTTCTTATGGAAGGCAGTGAACTTGTTAGGAATTAGAAAATTCAGTCGTTAAAGAGTCGGTCACCTCAAGTATATGTATTCGTTAGAAAGCTCGTAGTCGTAGTCAAGTTATGTTAGCAAGTAGTTTGTTAAGTAACACCGTGGAGGACGGACGAGTCTTTACCCACTGTATGCCTTATCCACAGCCCGTAGGTGGCGTTTATTTGTAAGACACTATAAATACCCTCTACCTCCCAAGGTAGAGGGTTGGAGCTTCAATACCATTTTCTTTGTTTCACATAGTTCCCAACTCTCTTCCCTTTCTCTCTCTATAACTTTCTCTCTCTAAACATCTTGAACGCCACTTGTGATTATGGTCTAATGTGTTTGTGAAATCATATATCCTACAATTGGTATCAAGAGCCATGGTTTGATCACTCATCTTTCATGCTCTTTGTTTTGGTGGATTTCATAAGGTTTTTGGGGTTATAAGTGTTTAGGAGAGTTTGAATCATTTGGACAATTTCTAGTGTTAAAGTTTGAATTTTGATTGTACTTTTGTGTTTAGAATCATCATATGTGTTTAGGTTTTGAATTGGAAGGCTTAAATCATTGTGGTTTGGTTGTTTTTGATTGATAAAGTGGTTGTTTTTGAAAGTTGTACGAAGCGAGTTGAGCCACGGAGTTGAGTTTCTTGGAAGCGAGTTGCTTTGTTATTGGAAGCGAGTTGGTATATGCGACTTGGCTATTTAGCGAGTTGACTCTTTATGCGACATGGGTTCTAAGCGAGTTGTTTCTTTAAGCGACTTGAGTTCTAAAGCGACTTAGCTATTAAGAGAGTTGTATAAGCGAGTTGGTTTTATGCGACTTGGCTATTAAGCGAGTTGTCAGCTTATGCGAGTTGTCACTTAAGCGAGTTGTGCCCTAAGCGAGTTGTTGTAGAAGCGAGTTGGGTTTTATACGACTTGTATATTAAGCGAGTTGTCATCAAAGCGAGTTGACTGGGGTGCGAGTTGTCTTGGGTGCGTTTTGTTGATTTTTCCCGAAAAACTTCAAACGGCCATGACTTTTAAACCGTAACTCCGTTTTCAGCGTTCTACCCATCAAAACGACTGGGAGAACGAGGAGAATGGCACGCCGAATGAACTAATTCATTCGGGTCAACCTTCGAGGCCTAAATCAGCTCCGAACAGAAGTTATTGAGGTTTTTAAGTTTTTAAACCTAAAATTCTCCGTAAAAAAAAGTGCATCAACCAATCCAAATCTCAACCAGACAACATTTTGGTTTTTCCTACGAACAAATTAAAGTCCAATCACACAATCCTCTATCATTGTATCGATCCATCAGTCATCTTAACACACTCGACTGGTCATTGCTTAACGATTTCTTCTTGATTTTGTAAAATCCCGCGAAAGAATCTATTTCTCTATTTAAATCATAGATTTGTAAAATTCCGTGCACGTCAACAACATGCCTAACGTTTCAGATTCAGTCGTATCTAAGATACTCAGTTTATACGACGTGACCAATGAACAGAAGATACCCAACAATGTACTACAGACTTTCGTGTTTGAGTCGGATAATGCTATAATGGAATCTTCGTGCTCAAATTCACAAGAGAGAGGTGCACCAGCCACAACCTGTGCAAGTTAATGCAAAGGAACGCTCCATGGAAGCTTTGGATGTACCCAAGATAGAGGTGCACCAGGCACAATTTGTGCACATTAATGCAGAGGTAAGCTGCAAGGAAGTTTCTGTTATACCTAACTGTGCATCTTCTACTCAAAATGATGATTATGTGTTTCATGAGTACTCTGCATTTATCCCTGATGACTCCCTTACCACTAAGCTTAACATATATAAGGATCAAGTTGCCATCTATGAACAGCGTGCTAAATTTGAGCTGACCACTCGTGAGCAGGAAATGGATTGCCAAATGCATACATTAATCAGAAAAAGTAACTTAAGGGAAGAAACATTAAAACAAGAGTTAAATTCCTTACAAGAGAAACTTAATAAAACTGCTAAGCAAAAACAAGAACTTCAAGAAAATGTAAAAGTGCTTAAGCATGAGTTCAAACAAAAGGAATCAAAACTTTTAAATGATTTTTCCAACCTTAAAACTTTAAAGAACAAACTTGAAAACAAGTTGTACCGATAAGCATAGTACTGGCCTTGTAGAAGAACCCAATCCTGAGTATGGTAAGAAAGAAAAAGCTGCTCAAAAAGTGATCTATGATGGTAATGAAATCCTTAAGCCTAGACAAATGCCTACTTGTTTAGAATGCACTGAAGAAGATAGAGAGTTAGAAGATGCCTCTAGAGAGAAAATGGAAAAGAAACTAAAAGATCCTTGGTGTATAGATCATAATATAACGTTCAAAACTCCAAATTACACTAAGGATAATTGGATTGCCTTAAACAAGTTTAGACCTCAAACTCAGTTAACCCCTGAACAAGTGTTCTGGAAATTAGATATGGAAAAGAAAAAGGCAGATGAACTTGTTGAAAATAATCCTCCCCTTAGGAAATTGCCTCCAGCCACTGTTTATCCTCCAAATACACCAATGCATTTAGTGCCTAGAACTATTCCCACTAAAAGCAAGACCTTAATCAGCCTTTATGTAGTTTACCAACTATTTGTTGATTTTGAAAAAACGTGTAAAAAGATAATCACACCTACTGGGATAACTGAAGGGGAGAGGGGTTTTGAGCAAACTAAAGAATGCTATTTAACTGAGGTCATGCCTTTCTTTAAATAATTAAAAAGTCAATTTGAGAGTCTTAAAAAGGGGATAGACATAGAGATTAAAGAAATGGAAAAGGAATTTGATGCAATGATAGTTGAGGTCAATAATTATGAATGGGAACTTAAATATAATGAAATTGAAAGGAAGAATCTGCATATCTTAAATGAGAACTTGATTTCTCAATGTGTTGCTCAAGATGTGTTTTACATTGCTACGAATTCTTCTATTACTGCATCTCAACTTCATGAATTATCTGTTGCTTTGAAAGTTTCCCAAGATCGTGTCATTGAGCTTGAAACAACAAATTCATAACTGTATGAGAAAATAGAACAGGATGATCATGATAACCTGGTCAAGCATTTTTCTAAATTAGAAGTTGAACATCTTGCTTTGCAATTAAAATATCAACATCTCAAAGAAAATGTTAAAACCTCAAATATCAAGACATCCTCTGATGCTCCTGAGTTTGATGCAGTTTTTGAAATTTTCAAACGTGATGAACTAATTCGAGCTCATTGCAACACGATCAAAAGATTGAAAACCCAAATCTCACAACTAAAGGGAGAAAAGCATGATTTTACTGGTTCCCGAATGCTTCCACCTTTAGATTCTCAGAATTTCCAACTTCAAAACATTATTGATAACTTGCAAAAGGAAAATGATTGTTTTAAAGCTGAAATTTCAAAGGTTAATGATCAAAACAAAGAGTTATGTGATTCATTCAAAGTTAATCGTGATAAACACATTGAAAAGATAACTTCTTTACTTAACGATATTGAGAATCTGAAGCGTGAGGTGAAAGGAAATTTGCCAATCCCTAATTGCAAATATTCTGTTCCTAAGGTTTCTGCTTGTGATAAGTATGCTATCGATATGTTATATATTCCCACGCCTATTAGGAATAATGAACTTGCACATAAAGCATATCTCTCATACCTTAAGGATAGTTTGAAGGGTCTCCATGAGATGGTTGAAGATGAAAGAATAGAAAAACCATTTGATAGTACCATAGCCTATGCCTGCATGGATGCCAAATGATCTCAGGAACTCTTAGAGTACGTAATTGTCACAAGTCCGAAAGCGAGTAATAGGCGAGATAGAATAGTTGCACCTAGTTCTATGCCTAAGAATAAGAATGTGACTCTTAATGTGCCTCTGAAAGCCTCAGAACCCAGCACTTCTAGACCAAAAAATCAAATGGCAGTAAAACAAACTAAGGCTCCCGTCATCACTTCTATTGATGCTAATATTGACACTAAAGTTAGAGGGTCAAAACCTAGTAGCAATACCAAGAAGGACATAATTTCGCTGACTAAAAGTGATCATGAGAAGAAAGTGAAAGAACACCATAGGGAAAATAAGTTTGACTTAAACAAAAAGAAGCGTGTTGGTTCTAGTATTAGCTCTAAGCTTACTGAAATTAATTCGAAGTCTTATGCTGTCTGCAAAACCTGTAAAGAATGTCTATCGTCTGGTAATCATGATAAATGCGTTGTGTTATTTCTGAGATCTAAGAATCATACCCCAGTTAAGAAAGTTTGGAAAGCGAAACAGATTAAGCAATCCTGGAAACCTACAGGGAAGGTTTTTACCAATGTAGGATTTCAGTGGAAGCCAACAGGTCGAATATTCACGAATGGCAAACCTTGCCCCTTAACTAGATCCACTATGCCTAGAGTAGTGCCTGTTAAGGTTTGGAAGCCAACTGGTAGAATAATCCCACTAAGCACTAAATGTCCTTCGACTAAGTCTGATGCTTCTACTAGTTTAGCTCCTAGTGATAATGCAATTACACCTAGGGTTTCTGCTGATTCAAATATTGTTTGTGCTAACCAAAAGGACCCCATTTGCACGTGGGGATCTAATGTTTCCAATTCTATGTCTTCGTCTGTTGTCCAATGCAGGTCGTACAAATCGTCCCTTGGTATTTGGATTCGGGCAGCTCTAAACATATGACTGGGCTCTAAACAATGACGTCTGTTCACATCAGTTCAGGACTCGTTCTTCAACACTATGGCGTCTGCAGATAACACCTCAGGCCCCGTTCCTCAAAGAAAAGAAAGGTGTACGCTTCAATGCGCTTTATCTTCAGAAGAAGAGAAATCTTCATGTTTATGACCATTCTCATCGACATTATTCATCAACAAAGCTTCATGTCTTTACCACGCTCTTTCAACCCTCAAGTGGATCTACGTTCATTGGTGTATATTCTTATTCACTTGTTTAAATAAAAAAATGGCAACTTCGGATGCAATTTTTGAGGGGGAGAAGAGTGCATATACTACATGTTGATGGATGTTTGAATTATGGTTATACGAATCTCCTTCAACGCCTAATGCTTCACTTACTAAGGATAACTGGGATTTATTATTTGGGATTCATTTTTTTTCAAGATATGTTTGATGAGTACTTCCAACCTCCAACGAATGTTGATCATCCTGTTTTTGAAGCTCATGCTCCGGTTTCTACTGACTCAACTGGTTCACCATCTAAGAAGTACTTCTCGGAATTCTCAAGAAACTTTATCTCCAGTTATTTCACAAGGCATTGACAATGACTATCATGATATTGTAGTTGCACTATTGAATAATGATCCGCCATTTGGTATTCCTTTGCCAAATCTTCATGGATTAGTGTTCCTCTCATTGTGCACACTATAAATCAACCACATGAACATTAAGGAAAATGACTTCCTCATCCGCTCGAAGACATTATTGGTGAATCTTCCAGATCAGTCTCTACATGTATACCTTAGGAAGAATGCATTGATGTTGAGGAATCATTTGTTCCGGTTCATTCAGTGGGTCAATGTACATCCGGTTGTATATTTATTCAGGTGTTGGACATTTGACACAAGTTGATTACTTCGGAGTTAATCATTTATCACTTATTTGAGAATGAAGTTGACTTTCACAAAGGCGTGTTCTTATTTGATAACTTGCTCGGGCTTAAGAATTTGAGTTGAAGACTTGGTTTATCTAGTTACTAGCAGTCGGGATGTATGGTTGAAGACCTGGTTAGCTATCACTTTAAGGAGTTACGTTGTTTTACTCAGTGTCACACGCAGATGTCGTTGTGGATAATCGCAAGAGGTGTTAATGTCTCATACTTTGATTGAGTATTGAGTACTTAGAGATTTGCTTGGAGCATGAATTGTCGACACCGTTCTTCCAACATTATTGCAAGCTTAAGATACAAATACGGGGAATTCGTCTTCAGTTTCAAGTTTAATATATCGGATTTTTCTTCATCAGTAGTCACTTCAAATTGTCTACATATGGGTTGATAAAGATAGTCAAAGAGAGCTTCTGTAACAGTTGTCCCTCACAGGATTCATTTGAGCTGACCGGTCAGATGGCTCCAGGACAACCCAGTTCTGGACCCGCATCTTCAAGTAGTCCCATCAGTTCTACTCTTGTATACGATTCTTCGCCAGCAACTCCTTATGTACCTCCTTCAGAAGATGACTTGAAGAAACTGTTTGATCTAATGTTTGATGAACACTATGAGCCAACTGCTAATGATCTGTCAATTCCATCATCAGAGGTTGCTACTATCCATGTCAATGAAGTTAACCCTTCAGTTTCTATGATGCTAAGTCAAGAAGCGCTTGCTGCTGATCACTCTCTCTCATCAACAAATCATCAATCATCGAGTGTACATCATGGAAATGTTTCTGGCACCCTTGATGGAGAAAATCCCTTTGCTACTCCTGAAGATGCACCGTTTGAAAACATATTTGCTCCTGAATCATCATCAGAACCATCTTCATCAGGAGAAATCGACTCTGCTACTTCAGTTCCTCAACAACAACCACATGAACATCTTAAGAAATGGACACATGATCATCCATTGGACAACATCATTGGAAACCCCTCTCGTCCAGTATCAACATGGAAACAACTTGCAACCGATGCCTTATGGTGCTTCTTCAACTCCGTACTCTCTAAGGTCGAACCAAAAGATGTTAAAACTGCCATGAATGAAGATAACTGGTTCAATGCCATGCAAGAAGAAATTCATGAGTTTGATCGACTTGATGTATGGGAATTAATACATGCTCCAGATTGTGCTATGATCATTGCTCTAAAGTGGATCTTCAAAGTGAAGCTTGATGAGCATGGCGATGTATTAAAGAACAAGGCTAGATTGGTTGCAAAAGGATACCGTCAGGAGGAAGGTATTGACTTTGAAGAATCATTTGCTCCTGTGGCACGCATCGAGGCGATCAGAATCTTCCTGGCTAATGCTGCAAGTAAGAATATGATTGTCTATCAGATGGATGTAAAGACGGCATTTCTTAACGGAGATCTTAAAGAAGTTGTATACGTCAGCCAACCGGAAGGTTTTGTGAATCCAGAGCATCCTACTCATGTCTATCGCTTAAAGAAGGCTCTTTACGGCTTGAAGCAAGCTCCAAGGGCATGGTATGATACGCTATCAAAGTTTCTTCTATCTACTAGATTCAACAAAGGAGTAGTTGATCCGACATTGTTCACCAGGAAGTCCGGCAAACATTTGATTCACGTTCAAATATATGTTGATGATATTATCTTTGCCTCGACTGACCCCAATGAATGTGATCGTTTTTCAAATGAAATGGGTTCCAAATTTCAAATGTCAATGATGGGACAAATGTCATTTTTCTTGGGATTACAAATATCACAAAGTCCCGGAGGCATTTTTATAAATCAATCTAAATATGCAAATGAGATCTTAAAGAAATTTGGATTTGATTCTAGTGACCCTGTTGACACTCCCATGATAGAACGTACTAAACTGGATGAGGACCACTCAGGGATCATGGTAGACCAAACGAAATATCGTAGTATGATTGGATCCCTGATGTACCTCACAGCCAGTAGACCAGACATTTTGTTCGCTGTTTGCATGTGTGCTAAATATCAAGCTAAGCCTACCAAAAAGCACCTTGAAGCGGTTAAACGGGTTTTTCGGTATCTCCAAGGAACCATCAATATGGGACTTTGGTACCCGAAGGACACCGGTATGTCACTAACAGCCTATGCAGATGTTGATCATGCAGGATGTCAAGATACTCGTCGAAGTACGTCTGGAGGTGCTCAGTTTTTGGGTGATAAGCTTGTGAGCTGGTCTTCAAAGAAGAAAATGAGTACTTCTATTTCCTCTACAAAGGCTGAATACATAGCCATGTCATCTTGTTGTGCTCAAGTCCTATGGATGAGATCCCATTTATCTGACAATGGCTTTGAATTCAACAAAATCCATCTGTACTGTGATAATAAAAGTGCTATTGCTCTCTCATGCAACAACGTACAACACTCAAGAGCAAAGCACATCGACATTCGACATCATTTCATCAGGGAGCAAGTTGAAAATGGTGTGGTGGAACTATACTTTGTGAGGACTGAATACCAGTTAGCAGACATCTTCACCAAAGCTCTTCCTAGAGAACGTTTTTAGTTTATCCTTCCACGTCTTGGTCTAAAGAGTCTACAACCGGAAACACTCAAGCGTCTTCAAGAGGAAGACGAGGAGTAAAGGTCTTTATCAATCTATCTCTTGTATATATTTATTCAAAAAGCAAAATACAAAATTTCAAAACCCACAAAAGAAAATATAAAATTATAAAATTCTCAAAAAATCCATAAAAAGTAGAAAATCTTGAAAAATTCCAAAAATATTGTTATTTTGTCATGTTTTTCCTTATTCGATATCATCTACGGACTTTATGTTGACATTCAAAGAATGTTACGGGTCTTTAGATGTTCTTCGAATGTACATATTTTTGTTTTAAAAAAAATAAAAAAAAATGAGGTGGATAAAAATGGTGGTTTATTGTCATTTCAGGCAGTAACCCGTTTTAAAAGTAAAGAACAGAGCCATGCGTTATCTTATTTTTCAAATCTCATGCTCTGATTCTTAAAACAAATGTTTGTCATCAAAAAGACAAATGTTTCTCTTGCCAAATATTTTTCCGTCTAATGATTCTTCTGAAAAATATTTGCCATCTAATGAAAACTAAATTGCTTTGAAAATACCTCGTACTCTATTATTCACGTAAACATTTATGCTTATCATCTGTCAAAATCTCTATCTATCAATCAACAACTTGTGTCATTGATTGAGGGGGAGAATGATTTTATTCGAATTAAAAAGGTTATTTTGAAAGGTCATTTTTCAAACAATTGGCACGTAAATGAGCAAGGTTTATTGTTTAAAAAATCAAAAAGAATAATGTTTTATACAATTGATTCAAAACCTTTGCTAATGTTATGTTTTCAAAAGATACTCTTGCATGTTTAAACAATGGAGTTTAAAGTCGGAATATCTGATCAAGTCACTATTCTCCTCAAAAGCAAGTCACTATTCTCCTCAAAAAGCTCTCAAAATTTAATTTAAATCAATAAAGATCATAACTCTCAAAGGATTTGAAAAGTGTGATCGGGGGAGAATTTGTGATTTACATTGGATTTAAACTGATAACTTGATAATTGGTTTCATATGTGTTTAGCAAGCTTTCCTCCCCACATGTGCCAAACGAATTCAAATTTTCCATGCACATGTTGAGGGGGAGCATCTTTTTAAAACCACAAAGAATTGAAACATGATTGATTTGTCTCTAAGTGCAGGTTCCCTCTAGTATGTGCAAAACTCTTTCAAATCTCGAGGCACATATTGAGGGGGGGCAAACTTTTGAAAATCTCATCCTTCCCCAATATGCTTTATCTACTTGATTTAATCAGGGAAGTGATGATGATATCTTTTAGAAAATGGTAATCAAAGAAGTTAATTCTTCCTCTTGCCTCCGTCTGCCAAATAATTTCAAATACATGAAGCACATGTTGAGGGGGAGCTCTTTTTCTAAAAATATCAAAAACAATTTAGGTACAAAATGCTTTGATAATATATCACAAGTATCTGGGTTGATTTTCAAATGGTTTTTCAATTAGTTCCAATGGTTGATGAACAATACCAAAAGACCGACCAAATTTACTTTATGTATGGTGATATAAGGATGGTTAGGTTAGGTTTTTGTTCCCATGATCCGCCAGAACCGGAGGGATCTACCCAGGGATAATCCACTAGATAGTGTAGAAGTCCTTAGGTATGATGAAAAAAGGAGAAATGTGAGATATGGGAAGAGTGCGGACTGAGACAGAGCTAGTACTGGAATACATCCAACAAGGTTCTAGTTATGAAGTCTCGGTAAGCACTGAAGGGGTTGAAGAATGAAAAAAGAATTGAATGTGAAAAGGGTGAAAATAAATAGCCCTCCGATAATTCAACCTTAGGGCAGATACCGGGTTCAATTCATATGCTACTGGTGGTTACTAAGGTAACACTGGTATTGAAGACAAGACGTCATGGACCCAGTGACGCACTGCACTACCACTTTCCAAACCACTCAAGTTCCTCTTAAAAGCGTTTGTTTCATTCTCACGGGGAACCGACATTATCTATCGACTTTCTCTTAGAGATTGTTGATATTGAAGAAGGAGACCCTCTCCCTAGTTTCCGGCATAGGATCCAAAATATGCACAATTGAGTCTAGAGCCACGAGATCATCAAATAAATCTCCTTAGGACACTGTCTATGAAGACTCTCTGTTTCACACAATGTGGAAAGAGAGATTATATCTTATGAGTCCTACGCATTATCCTTGTGCTATTGCCAGACCATCTGAGTGATATGCAAACATATTCACAATGAAGATGGAAAGCCTTCTGGAGCCAACATCTCACAAGCTCCTGGTGGGTGGCATGTGAGATCTATCCAATAGATCAACCATGTGACAACTGAACAGAAACAATGGGGCGATTCAATCTTTTCAATCAACCTTGGTTCAGCTTATGGATTGATGGATACCTTTGAAAAACCGGTCGTTGTGCTTAAAAATACTTTTCCTTAGCACATCGAATGTGTACTAATATTTCACAATAAAAGGTGTTTATGATTGATAATTGATTTTCATTAAAACCTTCGTTGTGTTGCAAAAACAATTTCTATTGAGCGATACACGATTGTTTTTCAAATCTCTTTTCATCAATCAGTGAATCTCAATTCGCTGGTTCACTCACTCCGTGTTGTCTTCTTTGAGACGTTCCGGTTTGAGAACAGCTAGAGCAGCTGCGAAACCCTGTCAAGGAAATTCTTCAGAATTATACCTGATCACAGGCAGTACTTGTACTGATCAACGGGGAACCGTGGGCCGTGTACCTCAATTCAACGAAAGTGATCAAAGACACTTTCGTACTCTTTATTGCTAACTGTTGTATGAAGGTATGCCCGACGCTTGCAGCTGATCAGAATGAAGCGGTCAATCCATAGCCGCATGCTCACACTACACATTCATCTCTAAAGAAATCATGATAGGTGCTTCAACGACTCTGATACTTTCACTCCATGCTTCTGCTATGCTGCTGCAAATATCATGAACCAGTAAAAGCTTCCGCTACTCTGATGAGAATATATCATGATCCAGAATGTGAGCATGTCGATCCAAATGTCACAACATCACAGAATACCAACACCACAAAGGAAGACTCAGAGATTTATGTTTGCTGATGATCTGAATGCTGGCTCAAAACTCTTCATCACGTGGATCAGTTAAAGACCTCCACTTGGATTATCCAAACCTGCGGAACATGAAGAATCAAAGACTACGAGCTACTGAGCAAGGAACTTAATCAAGAATCCTAGAACAATCTAATGTAATATCTGTTTGTATTCATTGTAAATTGAGGTGACCTCCCTTAGGGGGAGATTGTTAGGAATTAGAAAATTCAGTCGTTAAAGAGTCGGTCACCTCAAGTATATGTATTCGTTAGAAAGCTCGTAGTCGTAGTCAAGTTATGTTAGCAAGTAGTTTGTTAAGTAACACCGTGGAGGACGGACGGGTCTTTACCCACTGTATGCCTGATCCACAGCCCGTAGGTGGCGTTTATTTGTAAGACACTATAAATACCCTCTACCTCCCAAGGTAGAGGGTTGGAGCTTCAATACCATTTTTCTTTGTTTCACATAGTTCCCAACTCTCTTCCCTTTCTCTCTCTAGGACTTTCTCTCTCTAAACATCTTGAACGCCACTTGTGATTATGGTCTAATGTGTTTGTGAAATCATATATCCTACAGAACTCAATCAAGAGGATATGGAATCCAAAATTTACTTGGCTTATAAACACTTCATGATTGAACCAGGAGAGACATTAGAGTCTTATCATCATTGATTCTCAGACATCATCAATGACTTGGATAAACACAACATCATCATGCCAAGAATTGCTGTTAACACTAAGTTCCTAAGTAGTCTTGGTCCTGAATGGGAAAAATATGTCATTTTCATCCGTCAAGCGAAGAATCTTCATCATGCTACTTACGGATTGTTGTACGACTATTTGAAGCCTCACCAAAAAGAAGTTGACAAAGAACGGACTATCCGTGGACTCCCGGCCCCACCGTCACTTCCGGACAATCAACAACTTGCTTTGTGGGCTCAAACTAGTTATCCTCCTCATCCCGCTCCTCAACCTGCTCCTCAACCAACTGCAACAATTACACCATATGATCCGTCATAGCAACAATCTCAAAAAACTCAATTGGTTCCATACAACAACAACAATGATCAAGCACTTTACAGTGAAGCTAATGAGGACTCCGAAGCTTTCGATGCATTGCAACAAGGATTTGTTATGATTGCTAAAGCCTTCGGCCGGTATACAAACAAATCCAACAATCGCATTCGCTCCTCATCAAACACAAGGAATCAGGCTGTTGTGAACAATGGACGTGTTGAAGTTCAGAATCGTGGTTATGGTCGTCAGATGGGAGGTGGTCAAGGGTTTAATGCTATGGGAAGGAATAACATGGGTGCTCCACAACAACAGAGAGCTCAAGTGGTTGAACAGGGAAATGCTCATAATGGGATAAATGGTCTTCGCTGCTACAACTGCAATGAGAATGGTCACCTGGCTAATGCATGCCCAAAACCGAGGACTATAGGCAGTGCTTATCACAAGGAGGCTTTACTTTTGGCTCTCAAGGATGAAGCTGGTGGAACCATCACGACCAAAGAATAGAGCTTTATGGCAGATGCAGACTCAGATGATGATATGGAGGACTTGCAAGCTAATGCAGCAGTGATGTTGATGGCACAAATGCAAGCTCTCCACATGAGTGACACAGGCCCAGTGTATGACACTGATGGTTTGTCTCAGGTACCCGAACAAACCATATTCATCACTGATCTAATATCTCAGCCAACATCTGAATCTGACGAGGCTCAGAATGTTCAACATGAGCCGTCCACATCTCACTCTAACGATTCTCAACTAGACCCCGTAGTTACATTTGACGATCAAGATTACCTTATGGTTACCTTTGATACTCAAATTGACTCCGTGGTTATACTTGAGGATCTGAATAGTGATCATGTTGTGACTCACGTTGAACATGCTGAACCTTTGCCTAATCCAGATATTGACCTCTTACTTAAAGATTATCAATCCCAAATGGATGAATGTCGTTCATTAAATCAGCAATTACACAGTAAAAATGCACTGTTAACCAGGGATATTGAATGCTTAAAATGACAACTCAATTTTTTCAAAACTCAAGAAAAACGTGAAAAAGGTTTTGAAGTCGCTTTTGCTAAATCACACCAAAACGAAAAATCTTTCGAACGACAGATTCGTGATCTAGCCGCATCGAAGAATGCTTTGTTGTCTCAAATAGAACAACTGAAACATGAACATACAAAACAACTTAACGCTCTTACTTTGGAAACTCAAAAAGCCAAGGCTGAGTTGTTAAATTGTCAAAAACAGTTCTCTGCATACAAAAAGCATTCAACGAAACGAATAGATGACCATCTTGAAGAAATTATCGGCTTACAAAACAAACTCAAAGAGTTTCGAAATGTTGTTTACAAACATGGTGAGTCAATCACAACTATTCAAAAGTTTACTTTAAAACCCAATCCAAATGGATATGGACCGAATCTTGCTGATTACAAACCAATGCTTTCAACCAAAGCATTTAAACCAAATCCTGAAGTTT
Source organism: Chrysanthemum seticuspe (assembly GCA_019973895.1). Taxonomy (NCBI): domain Eukaryota; kingdom Viridiplantae; phylum Streptophyta; class Magnoliopsida; order Asterales; family Asteraceae; genus Chrysanthemum; species Chrysanthemum seticuspe. The sequence continues at coordinate 43,367,856 of BPTQ01000008.1, forward strand.
CCAGTGCAGAATACAAAATTGATAATTCTGTTATGATTGTTGTTGTATATCATCGTCAAGAGGAATTAGATGCAGAAGATGAGAGTCGATCAAAATTAGAAAATGTTGCTTATAACAAACCATTTAACTATTCAAAAGCCGTCACTTTCGTCACACAAAAGGATTCTTCTAACACACCTAGGATTATTACAAATACGTCTGAGTCTTCTAATGTTGCTCCCCAACCAAATTATGCACAAATTTATGGTCCTTTACCTTCACTCAGTGAAATAAATTCAAAACCCGAAAATCGTCAAATTCTTAGATATTTTGACATTTTTACTTCTGACCTCAAACTTTTAGAACGTGAGATTGAATTTTATTCTGAAATAAAAGTTGAACATTTTCAATCGCCTCAGGCGCGAGAACAAAAAGATATTTTTTAGAAAAGAATTTTACCCCATGTTAAAATTTTGAAAAATTATGCATTATATTGGGAAAGGGAATTTCATAAGGAACTTCGATTGATGAAAATCGTTTTCAAGAAAACATAAACATCTATTTCTAATACAAAACGTAAAAAGAAAATGTTACGAAAAGATGTTGATCGACTCTTGGAAGATGTTATTTGTGCTGATATCCATAATGTTGTGTTATTGCATTCTTGTCATACGCATTTGATTATATCTCTGCTGATACTGTTGATTCTGTTGAAATTGTTGAGAATACTGATATTGTGTCACAAATCAAGTTTTTAAATGATGAAAATGAACGTTTATTAAACGAACTTTCAAACGCAAAACGTCGTCTTCAATGGTGTCAAAAAGATTGTCATAATCGTGAACTCGCTTCGCAAAACAAGATCAACCAGTTGCATACCAAAACTCTTTTCCTAAACTTGAGCAACTGGATGACCAAAATGTGTCTTTGAAGTGTCAAATCTCAAAATATGAATAAGAAATTTCAAAAGTGAAAAAGGAATATAGCGTCATATTTGATTTACTCAAAAAGACTCGCGCTAAAGCGTCACAAGATGTTGATAATCATCTGGCATATACCAAAGATGTTTTACGACGAGAAGGACTCACTCGTTCTGAAAATCTAGATTTGTTACACAAAATCCATGATCTTAAGGCAGAGTTGGTGCTATTTAAGCAAGCTAAGGATAGTAACACAACTGTAACTGCACCAAAACAGATTCAAAATGACTCTAGAACATCGAATGACAAAACACAAGAAACTAACGTGCTTCCCTCTACTAAAATAGGAATAGTTTCCTCTTTTCCCAAAGTTCGCACTTCACAGCCTAGCAGCAATACAAGAAAGAATAGGAAGTTGTGACCTAAGAAAAGATCAACATAGAACGCTGAAGTAGAAGAACACCCTAGGACTTTGAATAAGACCCATGTTGCATCCACTTTAGATATTGCGTCTTACAAATGTAATGGAAAAAGTGTTGTAACGAATGCTGAACCTTTAAGTACTTTTGATATTCAGTTTGAAGCTTCTTGTGTTATTTGTCGTAAAAGTATGCTTTCTGATTGTCATGATAAATGTGTTGCTAAAGCTATCTTGTCTCGTTTAAGGAATCCTAAGAAATGGAATACCTCTAGGCCCACAAATGTTTCTAAGTCTGTGCTTGGTAAACCGCCCTCTGTAGATTCTAAGAAACGCATTGATGTCCCTGTAGCTCCATTATCACCTCCAAGGAACGTTGTACCACCTAGTGCATTCACTAAGACTAAAGCAAAGACTAGTTGGAGATGGCAGAAATGGATACATAATACACTAGGATTTAAATGGATGCCTAAAATCATTGATGTGTGTATTTCGACTATAACTGCTTCGGAACCCTCTAACTCTTTGGGTTCCATATCTACTTCTATTCCATCTGTGTCGTCTGTGTGTAATGCAGGTGATACAGATCATCCTTTGGATTGTTGATAGTGGATGTTCCCGACACATGACAGGTAATCTCAAACTGTTATCAAACTTTATTGCAAAGTTCATTGGCACTGTCAGATTCGGGAATAATCACTTCGCAGCTATCATGGGATACGGAGATTACATCAATGGGAACATCGAAATTAGTAGGGTTTATTATGTGGAAGGCCTCGGTCACAATCTTTTCTCAGTAGGTCAATTCTGTGATGGAGATTTGGAAGTTGCTTTTCGGGAGAAAACTTGTTTCATTCGTGATCTACAAGGAAACGATCTTATGTCTGGCACTCGCAATTCAAGTCTCTACACTATCTCCATGCAAGACATGATTGCTTCATCTCCCATCTGTCTACTTTTAAAGGCAACATCAACAAAATCTTGGCTATGGCACCGTCGTCTCTCACATTTAAACTTTCAAACCATAACCAACCTTGCTCGATACAAACTTGTTGAAGGTATCCTGAGATTCAGATATTCTAAAGATCACCTATGCTCAGTGTGTGAACAAGGGAAAAGCATTCGTGCTCACTTTCCTTCAAAGATGGAACACAGCTCTCAGCATGTGCTTCATCTTCTTCACATGGATTTGTGTGGCCCGATGCGCGTGCAAACGATTAATGGCAAACGCTACATCTTGGTAATTGTCGATGACTACTCAAGATGGACTTGGGTCTACTTTCTTCGAAGTAAAGATCAAGCTCCACAAATGATCATCACCTTTCTCATGAAAATTCAAGTTCAGCTCCGGAACACAGTCAGATAAATCAGAACAGACAAAGGAACTGAATTTGTGAATCAAACTCTTCGTGCATTTTATAAGAAAGTGGGAATTGAGCATCAAACATCTATTGCACGTACACCAGAACAAAACAGAGTTGTTAAAAGGCGAAACCGCACGTTAGTGGAAGCTGCAAGAACGATGTTAATTAATGCTAAACTTCCAGATTACTTATGGGCTGAAGCCGTGTCAACTGCATGTTACACTCAGAATCGCTCAATGATTACCAAGCGCCACAACAAAACACCTTATGAGCTTATCCACAACCATAAACCAAACCTAAAACACTTTCATGTATTTGGATCCCTTTGTTATCCGAATAATGATCGTGATGACTTTGGTAAGCTCAAAGCCAGAGCTGACATTGGAGTCTTTATAGGATATTGTGAAAATTCTAAGGGTTTTCGGATCTGGAATCGTCATACAAAGCAGGTTATGGAAACGATTCATGCAAATTTCGATGAGCTTACAGAAATGGCTTCTGAGCATAACAGCTTGGAACCCGGTCATAACCGTTTAAACTTCCCTCTAACCCCATCATCAGCTGAACCAAGCCCCCAGCTTACTCGTCAATAAATGGAAAAGCTATTTGCTCCTCTGTATAGTGATGATATTGATGAACGTGCTCCAGGTGTACCCAATGTTTCCGCTGCTCAACCTGATCATATTCCAATACCTGATACACCTGCTACAACAACTACTGTTGAAAAAGCACCACCAGTTGACTCTACAACAACAATTGAACAAACTGCTTCCAACGACTCTGAACCAGCTGATGATGTTCTGTACAATGAAGTACCCCCACCTGCAGATTTTGATCCAAATGCGTTCTTTAACCCGTTTGCTAATGAAACTGATGCACCTGATGTTACGGAATCATCTACAAGCCATTTGAATCCTCCAAATCTGCACAATGTATACCAACATCAACCCTCTACACATCGTTGGACAAAAGACCATCCTCTTGAGAATATTATTGGTAACCCGAATCAACCAGTCGTAACTAGACAACGTCTTCACACAGATGGTGAATATTGCATTTATGCACTCACTGTCTGCCAATCTGAACCTAAAAACATTAAAGACGCAATGACCAAAGATAACTTGATCTAATCCATGCAGGAAGAACTCAATCTGTTTAAACGTCTTAAAGTATGGGAACTGATTGAAAGACCAACATGGGTCTACGTCATTGGTCTCAAATGGATTTGGAAAAACAAATTGGATGCTGAAGGGAACATAATCAGAAATAAGTCACGTCTGGTGGCTAAGGGTTATAGACAGGAAGAGGGTATTGATTTTGAAGAATCATTCGCTCATGTTGCTCGTCTTGAGGCTGTTCGGATATTTCTGGTGTTCGCGACTCATATGAATATAACAGTCTTTCAGATGGACGTCAAAACTGCTTTTCTGAATGGTCAACTGAAAGAAACAGTCTATGTCAGCCAGCTAGAAGGATTCGTTGATCCAGAGTTCCCGAATCACGTCTACAAACTGAACAAAGCTCTGTACGGACTCAAACAAGCTCCAAAGGCGTGGTACGATAAGTTATCATCCTTCCTCATTGCCAATAAATTCACCAAAGGTTCGGTAGATCCTACACTTTTCATACAATATCACGGGGCTCACATCTTAATCGTTCAAATCTATGTGGATGACATCATTTTTGGGTAAACACATTTAAAATACTCAAATGCTTTTGCAAAACTAATGACAAAACATTTCGAATGTCAATGATGGGTGATCTCACATTCTTTCTCGGAATGCAAGTTCATCAATCACCCCGTCGTATTTTCTTGAGTCAGTCCAAATATGCCCTTGAACTTCTTAACAAATTTGGAATGCAAAACTGTGACTCCTATGCCACACCAATGGCTCATACCAAGAAGCTAGACGCTGATTTACATGGGAAATTGGTGGACCCTACCAAATACCGTAGTATCATTGGGTCTCTCATGTATCTAACAGCTAGCAGGCCTGATATTGTGTTTGTTGTATATCTTTGCTCCCGTTATCAGTCGAGACCAACTGAAACTCACCTTTCAGAGGCTAAAAGAATCCTCTGATACATCAAGGGAACCATTAACTTGGGGATCTGGTATCCGAAGGATTCTGGTTTTGAACTAATAGCTTTTTCAGACGCTGATCACGCAGGATGCTTAGACTCACGGAAAAGTACTTTAGGAGCATTACAATTTCTTGGTGATAAACTGGTGTCATGGCAATCGAAGAAGCAGGATTGTACGTCGCTGTCCTCAACAGAAGCAGAATATGTAGCCATGTCGGCGTGTTGTGCTCAAGTCATTTGGATGTGCACACAACTCAAAGACTATGGTTACGTATTTGACAAAATCCCGATGTACTGCGACAATCGAAGTGCTATTGCAATCTCGTGCAACTCTGTTCAACATTCCAAATCAAAACACATCGATCTTCGATATCATTTCATCAAGGAGCACGTGGAAAAGGGTACTGTTGAATTATACTTTGTGGGTACTGAATACCAATTGGCAGATCTCCTCACCAAAGCCTTGGCTCCTGCTAGGTTTAATGAGTTGGTCCACCGGATTGGTATGCGGTGTTTGACTCCCGAGGAACTGGATGAACTGTTCAAACATTCTTAAAATCAGTCAAACACCAAAACATCTTTTGTAAATATTTTTCAAAAATAAAATACAAAAATATAAAATCTGATAAAATTCAAAAATATTCTTTTATCTATATTTCTTTTAACATGGCAAGTACAAATTTTCCGTCAACACTCTTATCTTTCAAACTTCATTATTTTTTCTCGATCAAGTGTTGAGGGGGAGAAAGCAAATATTTTTCGGTTTCATAAAACCTTGTACTTGCATGTTACCTCATCCCAGTTGTTTCTTTAATAATGATGGTCACATTTCTGGTTTACTGACACTCCTAGGACTAAAATTTATAAAATTTCATTTTTTCTTAAGTCGAGGGTGAGTGTCGTCATGTTTCTTTCCAAATATCTCTCGTTTGGTAACCAAAATGGAAGTTATGTACATTGGATGTAAATGGTAAAGGTGCAGGGACTAAATGTGTCAAAAGATCAAAGTATTTTTAAACAAAAATACCTCACCTAACTTTCTAAACTCATTTACTCACCTCATTTATTTCCCAACTAAATTAATCCTACGCGTAAGAATCCATCTACAAATTCGTGTTTCTGATCATCATTTTGTAAGTGTTTCTGTGTTTTTAACAAGATTTTAAACAAAGGTTTTGAGTCGTTTTAAAAACTAACGGTTAAATCTTAACCTATGAATGATTTTGTGTTCTACGCATAAGCGTATGAACACCTAATCAAGTGTGAGTGTTTGTGGTTGAAATGGCAGTGTCAAAAAGTTTGTATAATCTCTATGATACTATTTTTATCCTCAAAACTCACCCAGTTACACGAATTGAATGAGATTGAAATTTAGGGTTTATGCGCTAGTTTGGGGGTTTTCAAATGTGAATGTTTCTGGTTAAAAAGATAGTTAAGTGATATTGTTTACATGATGAATTAACCAAATCTAGGGCTAGAACTTACCCAGAAACACTAATTGCGTTCGAATTGAAAGTTAGGGTTTATGTTCTTAGCATTTGGGTATTTTTGATCCACTTAGGTTTTGATGTTAAAACTTGCATAAAACTACTCACTAGCCTTCTTAGACTTACCAGAAAAAGTTTGGTGTGATTCCTATGGTTAGAACTCTTACACGTAGGAATTGAACTCTAGGGTTTATGTCTACGCGTAAATGATCTTCTACTCATAACTGCTTTAATGTGTATCCATGTTTAGAAATGATAATGATTGAATGTATTGTTGGGAATTATACGTTTGAGTTGATAAGACAAAAAGAATGAAACAAGAGGGACTTAATACGGCAAGAAGGAAACCTACAAAAAGATGGAAGGACTTGCTTGCAAAAGAAGTTTTATTTTTTAGTCCTTTATAGTATTTTGTAAACCCTAATCCTCTAGTATATAAAGAGGACATAGGTGTAGGTTTTAAATGTGTCTTCCATAATGTAGTCGACAAAAGGTGTGTGTGTAACCTAGGGCGTGTAGTTTATTGTAAACGCCTAGGTTATTAGTTTAGTTAGTAGTTTAGTTATCTAGACGTGTTCATATAAACGTCTAAAATTAGTTAGTGTTAGTGAATGAAAACCTTGTTCAATAACAAAGAATTGATTAGTTTATTCCGCTGTGCATGTTATTAGTCTTTGTTATTGATCCCTAGCTGAGCTTATAAACGATCTTATCAATTAATATCAGAGCGGGGAGCTCTTGATATAGGGATCTACAAGGTTTTATGTGTCGAAGAATGATGAAAAAGACGAAAAATTCGGATCTCAAAATTTTCGTATTTTTAAACAGCACTGTTTTGAAACGATCATAACTTTTTCGTTAACCGTTGGATCGTGGCGAAATTTTTGGTGGACATTCTCTATATAGCCGTCTAACTTTCCACCGGAGGGATCGTCAATTGGAGCTTTCAGTAAAAAGATATAAGGTGTCGAAGTCTGTTGCTGTGAAGATTTCTTTGACGACAAAAATATATCATGACGTAAAACGATTTACAAGTTGAAAGTAAATCTGTAGCAAACCGATTTATATGCATGATCAATGATTGATTGGTGATTCCCTAATACTTATTATTATTTAAACGATTGGTCATGAAGTAATCACATGGGACGGTAGAGAATACTACAAGTTTTAACGCAAGAGTGGATCTTTTCATGCTATCTCCAATACTTTGTGTTATTAAATTGATCATAGGTCAATGGTTATTCCTATATTCGTTTTTGATTGGATGGTAAGAGCATGACATAGTTGATTTTGAGTTTTAAATCCTTGATGGAGATATTTAGGGTTTATTGTTCTTTAGTGCTGCTCTTTGTGCGTATCACATCTACTTGTCGCTTACTGTGTTAGAAGTATCTTTGCACAAGTACTTTTCATTCCATGTGTATGCTACCTAATACTCGTAACTGCTACGTATCTGCTGCTGGAACTAATCTGCTACTTGCTCAACAAGTACTGCTGGAACACGCAAACTGCTGCTAGTATTGTCTAAGTGCTGCTCGTCCTTGAAAGTACTGTTCAAAGTACTGCTGTTTTTATTTCAAAGTACTGTTCGAGGTTTCAAAGTACTGCTGCTCGTATAACGTGTGTTTTAGTGCGTTGGGCTGGTGATTGGTTATTCGAGAGTTTGTATTGTTTGGGTTTGACAACATGGAAGTTAGTATTGGCCGACGTAAATTTAGGTACTGCTTGTTACGAGATACTACTGCTCCAATGCACGCCAACAACGATTGAAGAATTTTGTTACAATCTGATACAATCTACACTCGTACTGATCATGGGATTTTGATGGAGCCATAAAGAGTAATCATTGGTTGAGTGCTTATAACCTTTTACTGTTTGAATTAAAGGAATTGAATGATTGGTCGGTTATCATTGGATGATTGGTCGGTTAATATGAGGTTACTATCAAGTTGGTCGGTTAAGGAATTATTTGGTTTACTCGTACTAAATTATTTGTGTCAAGTATTCCGCATATTATACCTCATACACTAATTGTCGTCTTTTGAAGATGTATAAGGTGACATTATTTTATTGTCAAGAGGTGACCATATTCAAGTGATTTTTATGATATATTTGATATGGTAGCTTGATCGTGTGCATGGAATATTGGATGTATGGATATAGTGAATTTGCATGATTTTACCTCATATCTATGGTCAGTATATATCTTTATTCCAATATGATGGGTGATATGGACAGTAAAGTACATGATTTGCTTCTCGGATGAGTTTGCGAGATGGTGGATAGAAAACACACAAAAAGTTTTGGACTTGAGGGGAAGCCAAGCATGACGATTGTTATGGATTTTTAGCGACACACATGATATTGTTTCACACACACAAGGATTTTGGACTTTGTTCTTAAAAGGTTTTAATTAGCTCATATTTGGTTTATTGGATTAATTGGTTACGAAGAGGATTGATTATCACTTATTTAACGATGAAGTGGAATTACTTGGATGCGTGTTTTATTATACCTTTTAGCAGGAGGTAACTTGTTCGTACGTTTATGTTGTGACTAAGACTTGGTAAATCTAGCAAGTAGGGTTTGCTATCACTTAAAGGAGTTACGTTGTTGTGCTCAGTGTCTCATTGAAGATGGGGATTTTATCAAGAGATCGAGGTCTACTCATATATCATCAGGTATGAGTTCATAGTCACGTGGTTAGTACAAGACATAAGACGTGAGTTTGGGATGTTCTACTTCAGCATCAAGTTGGTTATACTTAGTTTTCTTCATTAGTAATCATTACATGGAGCTACAGATTTGAAGAATCATTTGATGTTCACGCACCACTCAAGGGGAAGTGTTTGATTTTTACTACTGTTGATCATTATTACTACTGCTAGTTGGAGTTTTCTACTGTTTTGGATTCATTTTTAGTAAGCATTTTGGTGTTCTTTATGGAGGGAAATTCGAAATATTGGACGGCTTAGATTGGAAGTATGATATTGGTTTATGGTGGTTAAGGTCATTATTTGCATACGTTCCTTATTTGGATAATAACAAAAAGGGGAAGAGATGTTTGAGTGGCATGGCATGGATTAAGGGGAAGACAAAGGAAGACAAGAATGTTTCATTCATGGTGAGATCTCAAATCTCAATTTCTCTACTTCGTCTAGGGAAGTTCGTTCAAGAATGGTTTTGTCATTATCAACTAGGGGAAGATTGTTGGGAATTATACGTTTGAGTTGATAAGACAAAAAGAATGAAACAAGAGGGACTTAATACGGCAAGAAGGAAACCTACAAAAAGATGGAAGGACTTGCTTGCAAAAGAAGTTTTATTTTTTAGTCCTTTATAGTATTTTGTAAACCCTAATCCTCTAGTATATAAAGAGGACATAGGTGTAGGTTTTAAATGTGTCTTCCATAATGTAGTCGACAAAAGGTGTGTGTGTAACCTAGGGCGTGTAGTTTATTGTAAACGCCTAGGTTATTAGTTTAGTTAGTAGTTTAGTTATCTAGACGTGTTCATATAAACGTCTAAAATTAGTTAGTGTTAGTGAATGAAAACCTTGTTCAATAACAAAGAATTGATTAGTTTATTCCGCTGTGCATGTTATTAGTCTTTGTTATTGATCCCTAGCTGAGCTTATAAACGATCTTATCAATTAATATCAGAGCGGGGAGCTCTTGATATAGGGATCTACAAGGTTTTATGTGTCGAAGAATGATGAAAAAGACGAAAAATTCGGATCTCAAAATTTTCGTATTTTTAAACAGCACTGTTTTGAAACGATCATAACTTTTTCGTTAACCGTTGGATCGTGGCGAAATTTTTGGTGGACATTCTCTATATAGCCGTCTAACTTTCCACCGAGGGATCGTCAATTGGAGCTTTCAGTAAAAAGATATAAGGTGTCGAAGTCTGTTGCTGTGAAGATTTCTTTGACGACAAAAATATATCATGACGTAAAACGATTTACAAGTTGAAAGTAAATCTGTAGCAAACCGATTTATATGCATGATCAATGATTGATTGGTGATTCCCTAATACTTATTATTATTTAAACGATTGGTCATGAAGTAATCACATGGGACGGTAGAGAATACTACAAGTTTTAACGCAAGAGTGGATCTTTTCATGCTATCTCCAATACTTTGTGTTATTAAATTGATCATAGGTCAATGGTTATTCCTATATTCGTTTTTGATTGGATGGTAAGAGCATGACATAGTTGATTTTGAGTTTTAAATCCTTGATGGAGATATTTAGGGTTTATTGTTCTTTAGTGCTGCTCTTTGTGCGTATCACATCTACTTGTCGCTTACTGTGTTAGAAGTATCTTTGCACAAGTACTTTTCATTCCATGTGTATGCTACCTAATACTCGTAACTGCTACGTATCTGCTGCTGGAACTAATCTGCTACTTGCTCAACAAGTACTGCTGGAACACGCAAACTGCTGCTAGTATTGTCTAAGTGCTGCTCGTCCTTGAAAGTACTGTTCAAAGTACTGCTGTTTTTATTTCAAAGTACTGTTCGAGGTTTCAAAGTACTGCTGCTCGTATAACGTGTGTTTTAGTGCGTTGGGCTGGTGATTGGTTATTCGAGAGTTTGTATTGTTTGGGTTTGACAACATGGAAGTTAGTATTGGCCGACGTAAATTTAGGTACTGCTTGTTACGAGATACTACTGCTCCAATGCACGCCAACAACGATTGAAGAATTTTGTTACAATCTGATACAATCTACACTCGTACTGATCATGGGATTTTGATGGAGCCATAAAGAGTAATCATTGGTTGAGTGCTTATAACCTTTTACTGTTTGAATTAAAGGAATTGAATGATTGGTCGGTTATCATTGGATGATTGGTCGGTTAATATGAGGTTACTATCAAGTTGGTCGGTTAAGGAATTATTTGGTTTACTCGTACTAAATTATTTGTGTCAAGTATTCCGCATATTATACCTCATACACTAATTGTCGTCTTTTGAAGATGTATAAGGTGACATTATTTTATTGTCAAGAGGTGACCATATTCAAGTGATTTTTATGATATATTTGATATGGTAGCTTGATCGTGTGCATGGAATATTGGATGTATGGATATAGTGAATTTGCATGATTTTACCTCATATCTATGGTCAGTATATATCTTTATTCCAATATGATGGGTGATATGGACAGTAAAGTACATGATTTGCTTCTCGGATGAGTTTGCGAGATGGTGGATAGAAAACACACAAAAAGTTTTGGACTTGAGGGGAAGCCAAGCATGACGATTGTTATGGATTTTTAGCGACACACATGATATTGTTTCACACACACAAGGATTTTGGACTTTGTTCTTAAAAGGTTTTAATTAGCTCATATTTGGTTTATTGGATTAATTGGTTACGAAGAGGATTGATTATCACTTATTTAACGATGAAGTGGAATTACTTGGATGCGTGTTTTATTATACCTTTTAGCAGGAGGTAACTTGTTCGTACGTTTATGTTGTGACTAAGACTTGGTAAATCTAGCAAGTAGGGTTTGCTATCACTTAAAGGAGTTACGTTGTTGTGCTCAGTGTCTCATTGAAGATGGGGATTTTATCAAGAGATCGAGGTCTACTCATATATCATCAGGTATGAGTTCATAGTCACGTGGTTAGTACAAGACATAAGACGTGAGTTTGGGATGTTCTACTTCAGCATCAAGTTGGTTATACTTAGTTTTCTTCATTAGTAATCATTACATGGAGCTACAGATTTGAAGAATCATTTGATGTTCACGCACCACTCAAGGGGAAGTGTTTGATTTTTACTACTGTTGATCATTATTACTACTGCTAGTTGGAGTTTTCTACTGTTTTGGATTCATTTTTAGTAAGCATTTTGGTGTTCTTTATGGAGGGAAATTCGAAATATTGGACGGCTTAGATTGGAAGTATGATATTGGTTTATGGTGGTTAAGGTCATTATTTGCATACGTTCCTTATTTGGATAATAACAAAAAGGGGAAGAGATGTTTGAGTGGCATGGCATGGATTAAGGGGAAGACAAAGGAAGACAAGAATGTTTCATTCATGGTGAGATCTCAAATCTCAATTTCTCTACTTCGTCTAGGGAAGTTCGTTCAAGAATGGTTTTGTCATTATCAACTAGGGGAAGATTGTTGGGAATTATACGTTTGAGTTGATAAGACAAAAAGAATGAAACAAGAGGGACTTAATACGGCAAGAAGGAAACCTACAAAAAGATGGAAGGACTTGCTTGCAAAAGAAGTTTTATTTTTTAGTCCTTTATAGTATTTTGTAAACCCTAATCCTCTAGTATATAAAGAGGACATAGGTGTAGGTTTTAAATGTGTCTTCCATAATGTAGTCGACAAAAGGTGTGTGTGTAACCTAGGGCGTGTAGTTTATTGTAAACGCCTAGGTTATTAGTTTAGTTAGTAGTTTAGTTATCTAGACGTGTTCATATAAACGTCTAAAATTAGTTAGTGTTAGTGAATGAAAACCTTGTTCAATAACAAAGAATTGATTAGTTTATTCCGCTGTGCATGTTATTAGTCTTTGTTATTGATCCCTAGCTGAGCTTATAAACGATCTTATCATGTATGTGTTAATATTGGTGTTATGATGAATCTATTTCAGGTTTCTACGCGTGAATTATTTAGAATCAAGCTTACTTGAACATCTACGCATAAGGATCACCTTACGCGTAGAATGTTATGCGTAAGAGAAATCTTACGCGTAACCTTTACGCGTAAGGTTCTACAATGGGGACTACGCGTATCCTGTGAAGGATATGCGTAAACAGTAACCTCTACGCATAAGGTTCGCTCTTACGAGTAAGCCTTACGCGTAAGGTTCCTTATACGCTTACGCGTAAGCTTTACGCCTAAGGCCCTCTTTTCCTACGCGTAATATTTCTTACGCGTAAGTCAAGAACCTAAGCATAAGCTAACGTTTACGCATATAATCACTCCTGTTTACGCATAAGCTTGAAAAATCTACGCCTAAGCCTAGTTTTAACCAAAATTATGAATTGTTACGCGTGCAAACTTGTAAATAAATAAATCATAACACCACGAAACCAAAATGTCACTAATAAGCTTAAATGTTTAATAAGTTGTGAAAAATAAGTGAAAACTTGGACTTTAAAACTCAAAGTTAACCAACTCACAAAACTTATCACGACGTCTTTGGACTATTGGACTAACAAGTGACATTGGACTCGTAACAATCATCGACATATCACATTCATATAAATAGACAATATAATCAACTATTGACTAACGTAATGTCTTTCTATATGTTGGTTCTTTTGGCTAAATATCTTTCAGATCACGACATGGACGCTCAAATGCATAATGTGGAAGCACCAAACGTTCTCACTATTGAAGATATCTTCCCTCATGGTTATCCAATGAAGATCGAAAAGAATAACCTCAAAGTTGATTTTGATAGCTTCTATTGTTCTGAATCTTCGTGTCGAATAGCGGTGGATATTCTGAAGACTCACCCCTATCAGAACATGCTCTCTAACTCTGCTACAGTGCCGGAGATCTACATTCACCAATTCTGGCATACAATGCGAAAGATCAAAGGTCAAAATGTTGTGACGGTGACGCTCAACCAAAAACAAGTCACCATCACACCAGCAGATTTGAGGGCTATTCTTCTTGTTCCCGTCATCGAACCTACTGAATACAATGCCACTCCAACTGAAGATGTGGTTCTCAAGTTCATGGTTGACATCGGCTATGATGAAGCTACCGGGGTTATCACAAAGCACTCATCTGTTGATCTAAAGAACATACCCCAGCCCTGGAGAACCCTCTACATCATGATTGCAAAATCCGTTTCTGGACGTGATAGTGGTCATGAGCATCCCAAGCTCATGGAACTACAGATATTTTGGGCATTGGTCAACATGAAACACATTGAAGTCGAAGCTCTGATATGGGACGACATGATGACTTACCTTAAAAAGCTTGGCACCAAAATCCCATATATCAGATACACCAAACTGTTGATCCAGAGAGCTCTAGGGTATAATCCTGATATTCCCTTGAGACTCGATGACCCCAAACAACACTCCGCATTGTATGAGCCCACACTCACTGTCAGATTTAAGGACTCGACAACAAAGAAACAAGGTGCAGTGTTGCCAGATCATCTTCTTTCTAATGACATCAAACAATTGTATTCGTACAAAAGATATCTGGTAGCAGTTGATGAAGGCAAAGTAGGTTTCCTTGATGAAAAGTCCTCTGGTACACCTACTAGGAAAACCAGGAGAGGCAGTGCATGAAGCATTACAAACACTGAGAGTCAGAGGAAGTTTCCTAAGAGATCACATACTCTCAAAAGGAAAATTCCATCTAAAGAAGCCATCCCAATTCCTAAGCCTAAACCGCAACAAAAGCTAATGGATGAAAGCTCTGAGGATACTGAATCAGACGAAGAGGTAATCTACTCTGAAACTCCAACCGATGACACTCAAACAATAGTAAAACCTCCCAGTCCAAAAGCTGATAAAGGAAAAGGGAAAACTCTAGTGCTTGAGCATGAAAAGGAAAGCTCGGAAGAAGAACCACTTGATGAAGACAGAGAGTATAGGAAACAATTGAAGAACCTCAGACTCAAACATCTTGCCAAAGAGTTCAAACTGCAACAAACTCATGGCCCCTGAGGATCAAGTAGTGGTGCACAATCTACACCAGTTTCTGATGCGGTTAATCAACCCGATAAGGGAACTGGTACCACCACCCACGAACAACAACAAAGGCAGATTAAGGATTCTATCAATTATGACTTTGAGGATCCAGAAAGAGAGAAGTCTGAGAATATTTCTGATGAAGATGCTGCTACTAATGAAGCTCAAGCTAAAGCATATGAAGAAGCCAGGATCAAGGCTGAAGAATTTGCTAAGTCTGGACAAGATGACGAAGTTGATTATGATGATTTTCTTCTTGACAGCCCAGCTAGCTCCAAGGAAGAAACTTCTGAGCCACCAAAAGACCCTAAGTCTCCTCATGTATCATCGTCATCAGACTCGTCTTCTCACTCTTCACTTCCACCATCCAAAGGCACAACCAGATCCACATCTAAATCTGTGAAGAAACCAACTGACTCTTGGATATCCCGAGCTAAAACCAAGATTGTCAAAGCTGTCAAGCAGGTCAGGAAGAAAGACATGACCAACAAAAAGTTGAATCAACTAGCTGACAGTATCAATCTTCTACATGACGAGATAGACAAGATGTCAAGTGAAAGGGAGTATATCCAGAAGTTTATGCAACGTGATGTCCAAGGGGAACTGAACGAGATGATTAAGGGATATACTCACAAGTTCCTTCTCGACACTGTTCTTGGCGTGACAAGGGAGATGTTCACCAGACAGCTCTATCCAAATCTCATAAAATTGGTCAAGCAAACAATGCAATCCACCCCGGTAACAATGACGATCAATCCAATTGAGCCTGCAGTTCTCTCTGATGCAGAGTTGATTTCCAAGCTGGTGCTACAATTGTCTCAACGATCTGCAACTTTCACCTCTGATGAAAGTAAACTATTTGAGGCATTACTGGAATATCAACTCAAGACTTCATGGAAGGAGCAAGCTGAAAGGCCTAAGCGTCCAAGCGACGATGATGATAAGGATAACGACAAAGATACAGAGCCTAAACGTCCAAAGAAAACTGGTGAATCATCATCCTCCATGCCACCACCACCTCAAAGGACTCCAGCTGACACACGATCCTTCCACATTCTTCTGCTGATAAACCTCAGGACTCTGAGTTACCACCCTCCACAGAGAAAACCAGTGATCATTTCGAATACACGGGTGGTGACGATGTGGAAGTCCCTGAGCCTCAACAACAACCCACCTCTCTCGATACAACAAAGAAACCAGCATCCTCATCTAGGCCAAAGAAGATGAAGAAGACGACTAAGGCTGATGTCGTCTCATGGCTAGACGAAGATAACACCGAATGTGACTGGTTTTCCACACTTTTTGATGCTACTCCCTCCCTACCTGAAGGTCAAGATATGGTAGAAGGTCGAACATTGGAGCATGCTAAATTTCTTCAAGAAAAGTTTCGGGTGAAGAAGATGACCAAGTCAGAGTTAAAACGCATCAAGAATGAAGCTTTTCAATTGCTCAAAGACAGCTCGGAAAGTGCTGTCGAAGTTGAATACCATCTTGAAAACATAGCACGAGCCATGTCTAACAACATTGATTGGCTCAACCCTGAAGTAAACATTGACTTCACCAGAAAAGACAAGGCTCCATATTACACCGACTGGACCAGACCTCTCCCAACGATTGACCAACCAGATCAACCAAAGATTCCATTTCGCTACTTCTTCAACAAAGACCTGGAATTTCTTCTACATGGTAGCGATATGTCAAAGAAATACGCTACATCACTGACACTTCCGTTCCCGGCAGCCATATATTCCAACTGCATAGCCATCGAAGAAAAGGCTTCTCACATGTTTGCTAACAGTGTAGAGAAGTATGACATTGATGCGATGTATGGGATTTACCATTGGCCTGAACACCAAAGAATCTTCTACAAAAGCTGTCAGGTTCAAATTTCTACACATGAAGTGTTTAGTGATAAAGGGATCGTTGCTGTTAAGCATGTAACTCTTTCGTCTAAATGGGACTACACATTTCTCAAGACAATCGTGGTCAAGAGACAAGACGAAGAGGACTATGTTTTCTGTGAAGCGGACTTTCAGAATTTGTCTCTCAACGACATTGAAGATCTGTATCTTGCCAAGGTACAGGGAAGAATGAGACAATTCTCGACTGAAATCCAACGTGAATACATCAAGTCCGTGCTCATCTTCATCAGAATTATAGTGATCCAGGAACGTGTAGAAGACTTGCAACTTTCCATGGAATCGTATCAAGCACGTGTCAACCTCACCAGACCTCAGCTAGACCTTCCTGACATCAACCACCTTCCTCAATACACTCTCATCAGCAAACCTTTTGGCGTAGTCTACCGCAGTGAACTACACCGCAACTGCTTGCTGGCGTGTAACGAGCTTCATAAGTTTGGGGATCATACACTGAAGAAAGTCAGGGATGGGTTAGCTTATCGGTTAAAGGAGATACATGAAGGCATAGGGTCGAAGAAGAGATAGAATTCGAAGGAGAAAAAGGATGTTAAGAGGATCATCACTCACATCGATGAAAGGTTGTATAGAAGGGACCAGTTCAGAACTTTGGAGAGCTTCGTAGGTGGTCGTCCCAGGATTTCTCTCACAGGAAATCAATGCCCAGTTTGCATTCCTGGAGTTATTGCTGGACTACCTGAATCTCCTGGTACCCCTTAAACTGTTTCATTTTCAATATTGATTTGGATGTGTGATTATTTAATGACAATGGCTTGTGCACACATCACAGTGTACAACCCGTTCTTGTATTGAAAGGACCCTGTGGTACGCTTCAGTGCCACAATCCTTATAAAAGGAGCGAAAGCTTCTTACTTTTGAGTAAAACTTATCAAAACTTTCACTTTTCAAAGTTTTGCTCAAAAGGACAAGTACTTTCCCTTATGATTTTCAAAACCTCAAAAGTTTATATCACTTATTGAGGGGGAGTATTTGATTAAAAACTTTGTTCACAAATTGTTCTTCGTGATAATCTTCCCACAAAACTCGAAATGGTCATATTCGATATCAAAATTTCGTCAAAAATAACATTTTTATGCCATTTTTTAGGGGGAGAAAAATTATGTGATAAGAAATATTTTGTGAATTGCTATTGAATCCTCGTATGAACAGACTTCAACCCATGAATTGACGGGATCTGAACAGTCATACATTGAAAAGATTTGTCTTCCAAGACTTATCCAAGTAAATTGTACCTATTTGAGAAGCTCTTGATAGACATGAACTTTGACGGGTTTGACAACCTTTCGAGGTTTGTCCACACCTTCAAGGTAGTTATTAGAGCTAGTTGTCACCTAAAATCTGACAATGTAACTCTTTAACTATGCAACGTAACCGTGTCTCACGGGGAATTGTCTATCTTGAGTCGTTCAATTCAAAAAGTGCGCGCTCTTCTCTCACCATGCAAATTTCTGTCAAAACACTTAAGCATGTGTGGAGGGGGAGTATTTTTGCAAAATAAAACTCTTGAAGTGTTTCAAAATGTTTCTTATTCGCAAACACTTTGAGAAATTTTTAAGAAATCGGTTTTATGGCAATGGAGTTATAAGGTGACTAAGGTTAGGAATAACCGTCCTATGATCCACCAGAGCCGGAGGGATCTACCCAAGGACACTACTAATAGTTAGAATTAGAATTCCTTAGATATGATTATAAAAAGGAGAAAATGAGAATCGGAGAAAGAAGGAGTTGAAGAATTAAAAAGAAAAGCAAAGAAAATGGTGAAAAGAAATAGCCCTCCAGATTATTCAACTTAGGGCAGACACAGGGTTCAATTCATATGCTACTGGTTGTCACTTGATGACGCCGGTATTGAAGATTAAAGTTGTCATGGACCCAGTGACGCATGCACTAAACCTTCTTAGCCACTCAAGTTTCTCTCAACAGAAGCTTGTTTCATTCTCACAGGGAACCCTACGTAAACTATCGGCTTTCTCTTAGAGATTGCTGGTATTGAAGAAGGAGACCCTTTCCCTAGTCTCCGCTCAGGAAAACCAAAGTGCACAATTGAGTCTAGAGCCACGAGATTCATCAAAAGATCTCTTAGGTACACTTGACAATTCATCGCTTGTCGTTCAACAATAAGAACGCAAGTGATATATTATCGTGTCCTTCACAGATCTTAGCAATCTGTCGAGAACATTTATGAGAGGTTCACATATGTGATCCTCAGTGATTGAATGGAAACTCCTGCCAGGGTCAACATCAAACAGCCCTGACAGCAGGTCACTTCGGTAACTCCCCGTGGATTACGCTTAGTGTGTCTCAAACGGTCTACAGTCGTGAGGTGATGCTTCGGTGTACCTCAGCGACTCATCTGAACTGTAGGTGTACTTTGGTACATCGCGTTATCTCACTTGTGGGACTCCAGTTCAGGAACAACCATTGTGAGAATCAGAGTTGTGTTTTCACACTATGTTGTTAACACTCTCGAAGTTCAAACTTGTAAGTGCTGGAATCCGCTTATCACTAACCTTTCTTATGTTTTCTTCTTATGGAAGCTCTGGAGCGGACTGATCGTGTAGATTCTTCACGTGCTCATACCAACAACATCACTATTTGAAGTTCTCTCAAAAGGCAACACAAAGTCAGAATGATTCTTCGTCAAAGTCAAAGAATCTACAAAGTTTAAAGACTAAGAGAACTACATCAGTACTCAAAATCCAACGTTAAAGAGCGTGTGAGCATGTTGGAGAAAGACGTGGAGACACTGGAGCAACGAAGCAGACCTGAAGCAGACAACAACAACATACTATCACTACCATCACAACGAACAAAGATCACAGAACAAAGAATATGATGACGTCAAAGCAGAACTTTTCAAAGGAAACAATTTCTCTACACTGGGGAGATTGTTCGAATCGAGGCAATTCTTCTCACAAGAAAGAAGAATGTCAGAAGACGTCAAAGCTACTATTACATCAGCACCTTCAACGTTTATATCATCAATCACTAACACTTAGGGGGAGATTGTTGGAATCACTCCTAAACTAGATTTCAAGTGTCAGTAATTAATATGTAATAGTTAGCTTAATATGGCTTTTATGTTAGTAATCATGCCAAGGCTTATGTAGAAAGCCCATGAGCCTTGGCCCAAGCCCATAAAGGAAAGGAAGGGAACTTGCATGTTGCCCTAGTTCCTTCCTATAAATAATGCTTGTAAACCCTCACTTGAGGGTTGGTTGTTCAATTCATACATTCACTTTACGCATAACCTTTCTTAGTATCATACGTGTGTGTGTTTGTTATTGTTCATCCGATCACTTCTCTTCTACTTCTTATATTGATGCTTGTGTTATAAATATGGGAACCTAACAAGATAAAACGCATTACTTTGAGTGTGACGAACATTACCATGTTTAGTTTAATTTAGCCCTGATTCTCGTCCATAGCCTGTGATATAATGCATACTTTCATGAAACATAATTAAAAAGTTTTCAGTCGTACCAAAACAAAGAGCGTTAACACTGGGAAACCAACTGACAGTTGATCAGGTAGATATACTTCGAAGGAGGCCCTATACATGTAATAAGAAACACATAAGCGAAAAGGAAAATTACATATGATGGTCAATAAATGATACTGAAAATGAAGTATTGAATCACCTCGAGTGACTGAAGGCGCACGCCAATCATTTCCTGTAGAGTGGTCGAATTAACGTAGCATATATAGCACTATGCCTGTTAGACAAACCTTTGGCAGCATTGATAACCTAGTCCATTTCAGCACCCAAAACCCACCGTTTTAAGCCTCCACTTCAGAACCCAAATGCACCCATTTCAGTATCGAAACGCAACCACTTCAAACACTATTTCGGCACCCAGAGCCACCCTTTTCAAACTGCGTTTTAGCACCTAAATACTGGGACTCCAGTGGCCAAAAGTTGAGCTGCGAGTAGCCAATCAGAAATTATCAGTTAGAAGCATTCGATGAAATCTTTCAAGTTGCATATAAAATTGTACCAATCAACAATATTAGCAGAACATGTAGTTGTGCATTTGAGAGATCTTATAGTATGGTTTGCGGTATAGATGTGTCAAATTTCGATCAAACGGGTTGGAATAGACTCAAATCTAACGTAAAAATCTTTAAAAAATAGTCTAATATTAAATTCAATTTTATGTGTAAAGTGTAAAATTTTCAACTTTTATAATTTCTAACTTTAACAAATATCCATGTACTTTAAATATAAAAGAAGACTACTTTTATTACTATTATTTTATTATTAGATCGATCGTTACTAAATACTGTAGACATACGGGTCACAAATATTAAACACTCTTATTGAGATTTCTACACCATAACAACAATTTATTTATCGATAATACAAATACCGATCATTTGACATAACTCTTAAGTCTTAACCCTCTTTTGTACGTGCGACAACATATGACAACAAAGATTAGTGATCGGTGGCGTAAATTCGCAAATTTATGAAATGGACAACAACTAAAGAGCATGAATCACAATTATGATTTTGCTAATATTGTTGATTCTTTCAACTAAGTTGCATATAACATGGACATTTGCTTTTATGATTTTTCTCACCGCTAGTCTCCGTATATATTCTTCCTTTAATTCATAGCAAGTTTATGAGCAAATTTCTATTATAAAACAAATCAAGCAAATTAAGCGCGTTAAACATTGATTTGTGGGGTAATATTTGTAACTACCACAAAATGGCGCAAAGCAATAACACAGAAGTATACCTGAGGTCCATTCGGTAATAAATGCACAAGAATGTCACAGAAACCTTGAACACACTGAAACATAAAACAACATCCTTTAATGACCATCAATTCGTATATTAATACTACCACCCTCTCAAACCCCCAAATTCAAGGGTTTTGAATAACATACAAAGAATCTTACAATTTGATTAGAGGCTCTCTTCTGCATCTCTGATTTAATTCGGTGTGTGTGGGTGTGGAAGCTCTGCGGCACCGTCTTGTATCTATATATGTGTCTTCAAGAAAGAGAATGAAGGTTCTGGATATTACTCCGTATATCCTAAGGTAAAGGCGGTGGATGATATTAGGCTGAGTGGGCTAATAATATTGGACCAAACGAAATATTTTTTTTATTATCCACCTATGCTCCATTTTAACCAGCGAATATTCTCGGCAACGTTAAAAATTCACCGACCTTTTATTATAGAGCAAATTCCCAAAATAAGCCAAAAATTCATGGATGATCACTTTTGTGGTCACTTTCATGTGCCTTTTCCCATTTTGGTCATGCTCGACTGCTCAACTGCTCGACTTCATTAATTTTACGCCATATGTCATTGCAAGTACAATTGTTAGGTAGAGATATATATTAAGTTTTAGGTTATATTACAAATGTACCCTTAAATCCACACCACACATTTTATTTTATCTCTCTCTTACCACTTCACCAATCCATCTCTCTTTCTTATTTTTCTGTCTCTCTCTTAATTAGATCCAGGCCATTTTTAATGTTGCTAAAGATCCGGCCATCAAATATAAAATCCGTCAAAGATCCGGCCATCAAAAAAAAGAAAACACTCTTACAACTCACCAATCCATCAAAGATCCGGCCATCAAATATTCAGTCCACCAAATATCTATCACCGGATCTATCAGATCCGGCCATCAAAGACTAAGTCCACCAAAGATCCGACCATCAAAGATCCGGCCATCTTGTTGTTAGTTGATTTTTTCTGAAAATGAGTCGTCGCCGGTGAAAGATCCGGCCATGGTTGTACTCCCGCTGCCGCCGGTGAAAGATCCGGCCATGGTTGTTCTCCCACTGTGGCCGGTGAAAGATCCGGTTATGGTTGCTCTCCCGCTGTCGCCGGATGACCAAGATCGAAGACTTATTAGTTGTTATCACTTAGATAATCTGATTTGTTAGTTGTTTTTTTATCGAAGATTTATTAGTTGTTTGGGGGTCTAATGATGTGGTTTATGGTGTGTCTTGGCATGTTAAAGGCCTTTGACTTGATTGCTAGACATTGAAGGAACATGTTATTAAGGGATTGTGGGTGATGTCTTTTGACGGAGATGTTGTTAAGGTTATTTGGCCTTTGACTTGATTTACTTTGGCTAAAGTTTTGTCAAACATAAAATGTGAAAGATTCGGATGACCATTCATATCAAAGTAACCATTTTATTTGCCATAATAAAATATTTATTCATACTACAAAAGGAGCAACATAATATCTAAAATTTATGCATAAAGAGAGAGATGGTTGAGCAGTGGCGGTTGAGTAGTGGCGGTTGAGCAGTGGTGGTTGAGCGGTGGCGGTTGACCAGTGGCGGTGGTGGTGATGGAGTGTGTTGGGTGAATTAATTAAAAAAAATATAATAATATAATATAGAGGGTATATTTGTAATTTTATAATAAAATAATAAAATATTTCACCTAATTTTGTACTTGCAAGGGACACATGGCATAAATATAATAGAGTCGAGCAGTTGAGCAGTCGAGCATGACCAAAATGAGAAAAGACACATGAAAGTGACCACAAAAGAGACCATCCATGAATTTTTGGCTTATTTTATGAATTTGCTCTTTATTATATTCCACAGACGTGCGAGATTAATATATATATAGAATTCATCCTCAAAACTTGGGAGAGAGTGCATTTATAGGTCCTCACGACTTATTTTACACACATTAATTCACAAAGAAAAAAAAAATCTGATAAAAACTAAGTAGGAACTAATTATGAATTTTAGCAGTATTAGAGATGCTATTATCTAAACTTACAACAATTCTTTGCACTTGGTCCATCTTTTAAATAAGTGTAGCTAGTACATCATGATGAAGATATGCAACAAAAGCAAAATGGGTTGCCGGAGATATTAATCGTAATAAAATATAAAAGGAAACAAAGAAAGTCAAAAAGATGGATCCACCGAGGAAAAGGACGGTGGAAGCAGCTCCATTTTGGCGGCTCCGACAAACTGTAAAGATTTAAAATGACTCGATCCCCATTTACTATAAATAGTAGTAATGCTAGAAGTACACCTGTTTCTTCGTTTGATTTGAGAATTTTGGGGTGAATGAAGTGTCTGTCTAAGTTGATAATAAACTGAAAAAAAGAAATATCAAGTTATTACGTTACACTAATGCTACGTCCACTCAAATTTATCCACAAAAAAATTTCACACGCTGAGGTGGCGCCGGATGATTGGTTTTTTGTGAGAGTGGCTCCCACAAAAAACCAATCATCCGGCGCCACCTCAGCGTGTGAGATTCTTTTGTGGATGAATTTGAGTGGGTGTATCACTCCTCCGTTAAGTAATGCATATGAATTGATTCTGTGAATAATCTCCGGCGTGAGAGTAAGAGTGTGAGATTATTAATATGTGTGTGACAATGTATGAAATGATAGTGAAATGGGACTTAGCCAAACCTAAATCATTTTCATCATATTTTAGTGGAAGAAAATACGCTCTGGCAAGCTCTGCACATAAACCGAAGATCATGGAGGTGTCTCATTAATTTTGATAACCGCCATGGATAATGTCTCACGTTCCTACTTTTGTGGGAAAGCCTTTACTGGGTAGTAGGACGTGCACTGGCGGAACTTAAACATTTATATTGGGAGGGCTGAAGTTATTTTGAGGGGCCGAATCGAAGACTTGTTTGTATCATCAACTAAATTATCTCTAAAACTTATAATTTTTACACTAGTTGCCGCAACTTCTGAAAAGACGGAACCTTCCCATGCCCTTTAAAAGTTCCACCCCTGAAGACGTGGGTTTAGCTTGGTCATAAAGAACATTTGTGAAAAAACCTTCGAAATGAACTCCTTCGAAAGATATATTACTTCGAGTGGTGATTCTTTTACGTTAGTGTTTATTATAAAAACTTTACCTAAAAAGAGATTTTATGAGGTCTGTGTATCTGTTCGGATGATACATCACTAGAAACCATCTAATATGAGAAAAGTTCTTTATACACCCTAAATTCTTCTTGGAGCAAACACAATGGTAACCTAAGTTATAAAATAACATCATCCACGTCAGCGCCACATCAGCTTTAACATTTCATCTTAATATCCTCAAAAAACACCCGCATCAATAACATCCCAATAACATCAATAACATTTCGTATTTTCAATTTCAACCCCTAAACTAAAACAAACACTTCATTTATTAAACTAAACATAACATTAAATTTGAAAACATATTACAATACGAAATTAAAAAAATACATCGAAAAAAAAATTACAACAAATAAAAAAACACACCGCAAATTAAACGTTACAATATAAAGGAAATGACAACGAAAAAAAAAATAACAAAACATAGCAAATACTTATTCATCATTGTCGCTCTCTTGTTGTTATCCATGTCATTCAAGATTCTTCTGTCAAACATGCTCCATAAGGTCCTGTTGGAGTTGGGTATGCGTTTGTCGGTCATGTATTTCTTTTGCCTTACGACTGTGAGTATCACATCTTTCAACCCATCTTCGTTGCCTCAAATTTGCTGACTGATCCACCCACAATTCGTTATAGTCACGTAAGGCAAATTTTTGATCTTTTATAATCATTTTATGCAAAATAATGCAAGAATACATGATTCTACGTATCGTGGCAATTTCCCATTGACTTGTCGGTTGTTGTAGTATACCCCAACGGCCTTGAAATACACCAAAAGCACGTTCAATATCCTTTCGGGCACTTTCTTGTCTCCTTTTAAAGTACGTATGTTTTTCGTCAGTTGTTGTCGTGAAGGATTTGACGAAAGTTGCCCACTGTGGATAAATTTCATCAGCCAAGTAATACCCCTATTCATACCTAGTTCCATTGACCATATAAGGTGCTCTTGGGGCAATATCAGCAAGAATGTCGTCGAATAACGGAGAGTTATCTAAAACATTAATATCGTTATTCGCCCCCGCCATCCCAAAAAATGCATGCCATATCCATAAATTTTGAGAAGCAACAGCTTCAAGCATAATTATTGGGTATTTTTTATCACCCCTAGCAAAATTCCCTTGCCAAGCCACTGAACAATTTTTCCATTCCCAGTGCATACAATCAATGCTACCAAGCATTCCCGAAAAACTATGTTTTTCTTCATGTTGTTGATAAAGTTTTTGCATGTCGGCCCGGCCATGTTGGTTTTCTTAAATACTCCGACAAAAACAAATCAATAATGCATTTGTTAAAATTATCAAGACATACTTTTGAAGTACTCGCACCCATTTGCAAGTATTCATCAAATGCATCAGGGTGAGGTGCCGTACGCCAATTGGCGTATGGCAGACGTACACTTCATTAGAACACTTAAACTCATTCGACCGGTACAATCGGGTGTTTGCCTAAAGAAAGTAAAATGATCTGGAATATTATCGGAAGTATAAGATTCAATACCTTCAACTATTTGCAGGAATAGTTTCCGGCTCATACGAAATCTTCTACGAAAATTCCGGTTTGAATACTTACAACCTTCAACGAAATAATCGTTGCGCAGACGTTCTTCTGCAATCTCACGTTCACGATATATATGGCTACGATCACGAGTAGGATGTTGAGATGCTTCTTCTTGTTCCAACTGAAGGTGATACTCGTACGCGGACGCCATAAATTGGAAGTCCTCTTCGTCATCAACGTCTGGCCAATGCTGTGGAAATTCATCAAATTGATTCGGATCCATTGTGAACGAACTTGATTCTTGAATTATGGAAGTGTGAGAGGAAGTATATAAATTGTGAATTTGAATTATGGAAGTGTGAAAAAAAAATGGTGTTTTAGTTGGGTATTTATAGTGGTAAAAAAATGTTTTTGAATTTTATTTTTTTTTTGTAAAAACTAGCCGTTAGGGGGTTTTATATAATTTTTTTTAAATCTAACGGCTACTAGCCGTTGAGAGGCTGTTTTTGAAACCTTTTTGATTTTTTTTTTTTTTTTTAATTGGAGATAACGTGCAGGGACTAACGGTGCATTAACGCGCGCCCTCCAACGGTTTAACGCCAAAAACGGCGTTATTTCGCCCTCTAACTGCGTTATGCCGTTACCATTGTCTTTGCTCTTAGCTTCAATGAACTAATCACAACTTTTCATTCTATTTATCAAAAGAAAAAACCTCGGTTTCACCATATTTTTAAAAATTAAATATCTCACAAACCGTTAATCGTTACGCGAAAGTAAACATATCATCACGACGATAATTAAATTATCTTATATAGAGGGACACTTTTATATACTTCCGACAAAAAAAATCAACTTTTTTTAAAGTTGAAACTTACGTCTGAAAAAATCACATGTGATTTGTTATTTTAAAATCACATGTGATTTTGTGAAATTACATGTGATTTGTAAAATTATACATGATTCCTAACATACAAATCACATGTGATTTATGAAATCACACGTGATTCCTAACATACAAACACATGTGATTTTTCCAGACGTAAATTTTAAATCTAAAACAAAACTCGAAAAAAAATTCGTCGAAAGTATATCGAAGTGCCCATTTACTGAAAGATAAAAAAAAATTGTCTTGATGGTGTATTTTTTGTCGCTTAAGATTTACCGTGTGCAATATATTTTATTTAAAAAAGAAGAAGTGACAAGTGGTTTTTTTATATTTTGATGAAACAATTGGGTCGTCTATAAACGATGATAAAACCTTAAGAATTAAAACTACAACGTACAATACAAAAAACGAATATCCAATGAACATAAATTGTTAAAAACTAGCGGGTTAACCCGCGCGTTGCGACGGGAGTGCGTTGCCCTCGATCATTTTATTCACGGGAATGAATTTGCTAAAGTTTTTTTTTTTTTTTTTTTTTTCGCACTGTTCATGCACGGGGTACTGTTCATGCGCGAGGTACTGTTCATCCCCAATGAGTTTTAGTATATATATATAATAACCTGGTCATAGTTGTTGACTGAGGTGTAGTTATTGTGTTCCTTCATCACATCCCAACAGCCCGCCAACAACATTGGTCAACCAACCACCATCTTCAGTCTGCTTGCAACAAATCCACTGACTAACAAACCTACAGGTCTTGCTAAATCATTATGGGTATATTCATATTGCTATATAACTTGCCGGGTAAGTCCAAGACCAACATTCTGATGAAAGATTGTCGCTTAGTTAACATTGTTATGACCATCGAAAACATCAATCCTATAGATCAGTGGTATTCCCAAGTGGGTTGATAACGAACCCTTTTGGTAATCATGACCATGTGAAATCATGTTTTCGTAAAAGCTTTTTTTTCTGGAACACCCCCGTTCCACTTAAAACACTGCCTGCAAAAACACATGAAATCAAAAAATATCTTAACATAATAAAAAATCAAAAAATTGTAATACTTATGTCAGTTGGCCATTCTTTTCCTCTAACGAAATACTTTTCATCAACTCTTTTATCCGAATACTAGCGATTGTTTAAGATCTTTGTACTTGAAGTATTTAGCTCCAACCATGGAAGCCAAACAACGTACTGCCATAATCAACAAAACTGAACATTTTTTCATGTTCTTGATCACTATTACAAATGAGACTATGGTCTTCCTTATTTAACTTGTATTCAATTTTTTTCCAGCATAGACATAGTAGTAATTGGTTAAATAAGGCTATCAACACAAAATATTCTCCATAAATCAAGTCATTTACCAATCAGTTAAATGGGTTGCTATTGCTATCTGAAGCGCGGGCAATCCACTACTGATAATGCATGAGTTAGTTAAGTTGCTGTTAGGAACTAGAAAATTCAGTCGTTAAAGAGTCGGTCACCTCAAGTATATGTATTCGTTAGAAAGCTCGTAGTCGTAGTCAAGTTATGTTAGCAAGTAGTTTGTTATGTAACACCATGGAGGACGGACGAGTCTTTACCCACTGTATGCCTGATCCACAGCCCGTAGTTGGCGTTTATTTATAAGACACTATAAATACCCTCTACCTCCCAAGGTAGAGGGATGGAGCTTCAATACTATTTTTCTTTGTTTCACATAGTTCCCAACTATCTTCTCTTTCTCTCTCTAGAACTTTCTCTCTCTAATCATACTTGAACGCCCCATGTGATTATGGTTTTGTGTGTTTGTGAAATCCTATAACTTACAATTGGTATCAAGAGCCATGGTTTGATCACTCATCTTTCATGCTCTTTGTTTTGGTGGATTTCATAAGGTTTTTGGGGTATTAAGTGTTTAGGAGAGTTTGAATCATTTGGACAAATTCTAGTGTTAAAGTTTGAATTTTGCTTGTACTTTTGTGTTTAGGATCATCATATGTGGTTATGTTTTGAATTGGAAGGCTTAAATCATTGTGGTTTGGTTGTTTTTGATTGATTAAGTGGTTATTTGTGAACTTTGTACAAAGCGAGTTGCGCCTCAGATTTTTGTTTCTTCGAAGCGAGTTGCTTCGTTACTGGATGCGAGTTGGTATATGCGACTTAGCTATTTAGCGAGTTGACTTTTTATGCGACTTGGGTTCTAAGCGAGTTGTTTCTTTAAGCGACTTGAGTTCTAAAGCGACTTGGCTATTAAGCGAGTTGTATAGCTAGCGAGTTAGCTTAAGCGACTTGGTGGTTAAGCGAGTTGTGTCTGTTTGCGACTTGCTATTTAGCGAGTTGTCTCTATATGCGACTTGGCTATTAAGCGAGTTGATGTCTTAAGCGACTTGTTTCTTTAAGCGAGTTAGTTGTTTAGCAAGTTGATTATTAAGCGAGTTGAGTGTGTAGCTACTTGTCTATTGAGACTTGTTACTTCTTCGTGCTACATTCTCTTACGGTTGTTCTTTTGGTTTAGTAAAATCCCGTGAAAGAATCAATTTCCCTGTTGAATCAAATAATAGATCCCGTAGAACTTGTAATCATGGCAAACATCGTTCCAACTATTGTTTCTTCTGTTGCTGAGGATGTTCAAGCAGCTGGCTCAGATACTCGTCCACCCATGCTTGACAGAACCGACTATGACTCTTGGGCACACAGAATCAGACTGTACTGTCTTGGAAAGGAAAATGGGGTCAACATTCTCAAATCCATTGATGAAGGACCTTATCAGATTGAGACTACTAGAGACTTAATTGATACAGCTGCAAATGGAATAATGATCTATGGAATAGACAGACCAAAGACGTATGATGAGCTCAATGATAAGGAGAAAAAGAGAATTGATGCTGATATCAGGGCTTCTAACATTATACTTCAAGGTCTTCCAAAAGATATCTACAAGCTTATCAATCACAACACCGAAGCCAAGGCAGTATGGGATAATGTCAAGATGCTCCTCTCAGGTTCAGAATTAACTATTGAAGACCGAGAATCACAATTGTATGATGAATTTGAACACTTCAAGATGAAACCTGATGAGAGTGTCTATGAGTACTACGTGAGATTCCATAAGCTTGTGAATGACATGAGGAACATCAAAATGACCATGCCAAACATTCAGCTGAACTCAAAATTTGTGAACAACATGAATCCTGAATGGCACAAGTTTGTCACCTTTGTGAAACTAACCAAAGGATTGAAGAATACAAACTATGAACAACTCTATGCATTCCTTATTCAGAATGAGAGACATGCTATGTTTGAAAAAAGGATTCTTGATCAGTTCAAAACCAACCAGGGAGAGACGAGCTCATCAAATGATTCAACTGCTTTCTACACAAATGTTGGAATTACCACCAAAGCTTCTCAAGTTATACCCATGGGTAATGGTAATCACAAACTCATTCCTGATCCAATGTTCAAACAAGCTGATGCTGATGCACGCGTGGGATACTTCATTAATCAACGGGCTCTCATGATTAGTCAAAACATGAACTCTCTCCCACATGCCAACAATAACCTCAGAACAGCATCCAATCCACACAATCAAGCTACCGTCAGAGATGGGAAGGTTGTGGTGTAACCAATTCAAGAAAGACAGTATGAACAGGGAAGAGGTGGAGTTGGTAGAGGATATGTAGCAAATCAGAATCGTGGAAGGAATGGAAATCAGGGACAAGCAAAGCCGATCAAGTGCTACAACTGTGGAGGTGAGGGACATATTGCAAGGAACTGCACATCACCAAAACGCCCTCAGAATGCTCAGTACTTCAGGGATAAGATGTTGCTCTTGCAAGCTCAGGATAATGGAGCAGCTTTGGATGAAGAGGAGTTATTGTTTCTTGCTGAAGGGAATGCAAAGACATATGACGCTGATGTTGATGAACAGCCAATTCAGGAGATAGGTCACAATCATCAGAATGCCTTTCAAATCACTGACTGTGATGCATACGACTCTGACGTCGATGATGAACCTACTACACAAACAATTTTCATGGCTAGCATTTCTCCAATGGTCTCTCCTAAAGCCTAATCATCTAAGCAAGATGGTCCATCCAAGGAGTCAATCATCTCAGAGGTATTAAAACTATACGATGATGTTGATGATCAAAAGATACATGACAAAGTACAATCAACTGAAACTTTTGAGTCAGATATTGAAAATATGGGTAATATCAATGTTGTCCCATATGATCAATATGTGAAACAAAGTGAAAGTGTGACTGTACCAAGTGATGCATCTTCTGCAGTCAATGATGACTATATTTTTGATGAATACACTGCATGTGCTCATGATGATTCTGTTGTTACTGAACTGAATGCCTATAAAGAACAAGTTGCTATTTTATGAACAGCGTGCTAAGTTTGAGTTAACCACCCGTGAGCAGGAAATGGATGACCAAATGCGTACAACTATTAGAAAAAGTAAGTTTAGAGAAGAAGTATTAAAACAGGAGTTAAACTCATTACAAGAAAATCTTTCTAAAACTGCTAAGCAAAAACAAGAACTTCAAGAAAATGTTAAAATGCTTAAGCAAGAATTCAGTGCTAAGGAATCAAAACTTTTGAATGATTTTTCTAATCTAAAAACCTTGAAAAACAAGCTTGAAAATAAGTTGTACGTACAAGGGAATACCATTCAGACTGCTCATATGATCACGAAGCATAGAGTTCTCAGCGATAAGCATAGTATCCCCATTATAAAGGAATCCAACCCTGAGTATGGTAAGATAGAAAAAGCTGCTCAAAATGTTATCTATGATGGAAATGAAATCCTTAAACCTAGGCAGAAACCTAGCTGCGCTGAGTGCACTGAGGAAGATAAGAAATCTGATGAGGTCACTAGGGAGAAAATGGATAAGAAACTCAACAATCCTACATGTAAAGAGAAAAACATAATTATCAGACCCCATGACTACAAAAAGGAAAATTGGATTTCCTTTAACATGTTTAAGCCACAAACGTTGTTAACACCCAAACAAGTGTTCTGGAAAAAGGATTTAGATAAGAAAAAAGCAGAGAATCTTGTTGTAACAAATCCTCCCTTTAGAAAAATGCCGACAGCAACTATGTATCCTCCTAATACACCAATGCATCTAGTCCCTAGGACTATTGCCACTAAAAGCAAGACCTTAATCAGTCAATATGTTATCTTTCAATTATTTGTTGATTTTGAGAAAACTTGTAAGAAAAGGATCACACCCACTGGTATAACTGAAGGGGAAAGGGGTTTTGAGCAAACTAAAGAATGTTATTTAACTGAGGTCATGCCTTTCTTTAAACAACTAAAAGATCAATTTGAGAGTCTTAAAAAGGGGATGGACTTAGATATTAAAGAAATAGAAAAGGAATTTGATGCGATGATTGTTGAGGTTAGTGACTATGAGCGAGAATTAAAATATAATGAGATTGAGAGGAAGAACTTGGATACCTTGAATGAGAATCTCATTTCTGAATGTATTGCTCAAGATGTGTTTTGCATTGCTACAAATTTTTCCATTAATGCTTCTCAATTTCATGAATTATCTGTTGCTCTGAAAGTCTCCCATGATCGTGTCATTGAGCTTGAAAACAAAAACTCAGAACTTAATGAGAAAATTAATCGAGATGATCACGATAATTTGGTAAAACATCTTTCTAAACTAGAAGTTGAACATTTCGATTTGCAACTAAAATATCAACATCTTAAAGAAAATGTTAAAACCTCAAATATCAAGACATCCTCAAATGTTCCAGAGTTTGATGCAGTTTTTCAGATAAACAAACGTGACGAACAGATTCAAGCTCATTATAACACGATCAGAAAGTTGAAAGCTCAAATCTCTCAATTAAAGGGTGAAAAGAACAATGTGACTGGCTCCCAAATGCCTCCTCCTTTAGATTCTCAGTATTCTCAAACTTTTCATCTTCAAAACCTAGTTAATGCTTTACAAAAAGAAAACGAAAGTTTTCTAGAAGAAAATGAAAAAGTTAAACGACACTTTAAAGAGTTATATGATTCAATGAAAGTCACTCGTGACAAAAACAACGAAAAAATAACATCTTTACAAAAAGAAATTGAGAATCTGATGAGTCAGGAGAAAGGGAAACTGCCACTAGTTTTTAATGAGAATGTTGCATCAAAGTCATCCTCAGACTGCAAATATACTGTGACTGTTAAATACATTCCTCCTCATCTTAGGAATAATGAATCTGTGTTTCACAACTATTGTGCTCACCTTAAGGATAGTCTTGAATGCCTCCGTGAGATTGTGGAAGAGGATTTTATAAATAAGCCTCTTGACAGTGAAATTAGGTTTGCGTGCATTCAAGCCAAACAATCTCAAGAACTACTAAAATACTTAATAGCAACATGTCCTAAATCCTTAGGTGCAAAACGAAAAGCTGTGATGCCTTGTTCTATGCCTAGTGCCAAGCGTACAAACCATTCTATGCCCAATTTTAAGAAAGTGAACACTAAGGTGCCTTCAAGTAGTTCAGATCCCTGCACTTCTAGTTCAGGAATGCAAAAAGTAGCAAAACCAACTAATGTTCCAATTCCCTCTACAAGAGTAAGAGGTGACACCAAAGCAAGCGGGTCAAAGCCTCAAGGAAACACAAAGAATGATAGGACCTTGCATGCTAGGAATGCTCAGTGGAAGAAATTAGAAGATCACCTTAGGGAGGATTTGAATAAGACGAATCGTGTTGATTCTAGTATTTGCTATAAGCGTACTGTAATTAATTCGAATTCTGCTACTATCTGCAAACCATGTACTGATGATTGCTTGAATTCTGTTACTAATCAGGAATGTGGTGTGAATGATTTGATTAATGCTGTTAAATGCCCTGTTAAAATTGTTTATGCAAAAATCAAGCTAAGAAGGCTAAAAGGCAAAGGCGAAAGAAAATTAGAAAACAGTGGAAACCCACAGGAAGAATATTTAGTCAAATAGGTTATCAATGGATACCTTCTGGCCATAAGGCTAATGAGTTCCGCCCTAATGACAGTGCCCACTAGTAAATGGATGCCTACTGGTAGAACTATTCCCTTAAGAAGTGAACATACTTTGAATAGGTCAAATATGGACACTAGCACTGCATCTATTTCTGATGATTCCATTGTTTCTACTTCTGATGTGGGTGTTCCAATTACTGTTACTAACCAAGTGGAACCCATTATTGCATGGGGTTCCCAATTATCCAGTTATCCATTTTTGTCTGTATTCAACTGCAGATCGTTCAAATCGTTCTGTGGTACCTGGACTCAGGCTGTTCCAAGCATATGACTAGAGACCGGTCACGGATCATGAACTTCGTGAGTAAATTCATCGGGACTGTTAGATTCGAGAACGATCATTTCGGTGCTATTATGGGTTATGGAGATTATGTTGTCGGTGATAGTGTTATCTCCAGAGTATATTACGTAGAAGGTCTTGGTCATAACTTATTTTCTGTCGGTCAAGTTTGTGATTCTGATCTAGAAGTGGCCTTCAGAAAACATACTTGTTTCGTTAGAGAACTTGATGGTAAAGAGCTTTTAAGAGGTACACGTGGTTCAAATCTATACACCATCTCTATCGAAGATATGATGAAGTCTTCTCCAATTTGCTTGTTGTCAAAGGCTTCGAAAACAAAGTCATGGTTATGGCATCGTCGTCTCAATCACTTGAACTTCGGCACCATCAATGATCTCTCCAGAAAGGACTTAGTTGTAGGTTTACCTAGACTAAAGTATGAAAATGATCATCTTTGTTCAGCATGCCAATTAGGAAAAAGCAAGAAATATGCCCACAAACCCAAACCTACAAACTCAGTTACAGAAGTTCTTCATACAATTCACATGGATTTATGTGGACCCATGAGAATGCAGAATATCTTTGGAAAGAAATATGTGCTAGTCGTGGTTGATAATTACTCTCGATTCACCTGGGTTAAGTTCTTAAGGACAAAGGATGAAACTCCAGATATCATCATCAAACTTATCAAACAGCTGCAGGTTCGACTTAACAAAACTGTCAGAATCATCCGAACCGACAATGGAACTGAGTTTGTTAATAAACAACTT
Organism: Chrysanthemum seticuspe; assembly: GCA_019973895.1. NCBI lineage: Eukaryota > Viridiplantae > Streptophyta > Magnoliopsida > Asterales > Asteraceae > Chrysanthemum > Chrysanthemum seticuspe. The sequence continues at coordinate 43,403,094 of BPTQ01000008.1, forward strand.
AGTGAGTTTTATGAAAGTATTGGAATCAGTCATCAAAGAAGTGTTCCACGAACTCCTCAACAAAACGGTGTAGTTGAAAGACGAAATCGAACTCTTGTGGAAGCCGCAAGAACAATGTTGATTTACTCAAAGGTTCCAATGTTTCTCTGGACTGAAGCCATTGCCACTGCATGCTACACACAAAATCGATCCCTAATTCACACTGCTCATGGAAAAACTCCATATGAACTTGTCCACAATAAAAAACCTAATCTCTCATTCCTTCGTGTGTTTGGTGCATTGTGCTATCCAACAAATGAGGGCCAAGCCTTAGGAAAGCTTAAAGCTAAAGCGGACATTAGAGTATTTGTAAGATATGCACCAAGCAGAAAAGGTTACCGAATCTACAACAAGAGAACCCGAAATATCATGGAAACAATTCACGTTTCGTTTGATGAGCTGACCGGTCAAATGGCTCCAGGACAATTTAGTTCTGAACCCGCATTTCAACCTTTAACAAGTAGTCCCATTAGTTCTACTCTTGTGTTTAATCACTCACCAGCAACTCCATATGTACCTCCATCAGAAGATGATTTAAAGAAATTGTTTGATCCAATGTTTGATGAACACTATGAACCGAATGCTGATGAAATATCAATTCCATCAACAGAGGCTGCTCCTATCCCTGTGAATGAAGTCAACCCTTCAGTCTCAATATCATTAAGTCAAGAAGCGCCTGCTGCTGATCACTCTGTCTCATCAAAAATCATCAATCATCGAGTGTACACAATGGAAATGGTGCTGCTGTTAGAGATAATGAAAACCCTTTTGCTCCTCCAGAAGACCCTTTGAAAACATATTTGCTCCTAAATCATCATCAGAACCATCGTCATCAGGAGATATAGACTCTGGTACTTCAGTTCCTCAACAACAACCACATGAACATCTTAGGAAATGGACACATGATCATCCATTAGACAACATCATTGGAAACCTCTCTCGTCCAGTATCCACACGGAAACAACTTGCAACCGATGCCTTATGGTGCTTCTTCAATTCCGTACTCTCTAAGATCGAACCAAAAGACGTGAAAACTGCCATGAATGAAGACAGCTTGTTCAATGCCATGCAAGAAGAAATTCATGAGTTTGATCGACTAGATGTATGGGAATTAGTACCTGCTCCAGATTTTGCAATGATCATTGCTCTAAAGTGGATCTTCAAGGTAAAACTTGATGAGCTTGGTGATGTTTTAAAGAACAAGGCTCGATTGGTTGCAAAAGGATACCGTCAAGAGGAGGGTATTGACTTTGAAGAATCATTTGCTCCAGTTGCTCGTATCGAGGCAATCAGAATCTTCTTGGCTAATGCTGCAAGTAAGAACATGGTTGTATATCAGATGGATGTAAAGACGGCTTTTCTTAACGGAGATCTTAAAGAAGTCGTATACGTCAGCCAGCCTGAAGGCTTTGTGAATCCAGAGCATCCTACTCATGTCTATCGTTTGAAGAAGGCTCTATACAGTCTTAAGCAAGCTCCAAGGTCATGGTATGATACGCTATTAAAGTTTTTTCTATCTACTGGATTCAGCAAAGGAGCAGTTGATCCAACATTATTCACCAGGAAGTCAGGCAAACATTTAATTCACATTCAAATATATGTTGATGATATCATCTTTGCCTCGACTGACCCCAATGAGTGTGACCCTTTTTAAAATGAAATGGGTTCAAAATTTCAAATGTCAACGATGGGACAAATGTCATTTTTCTTAGGATTACAAATTTCACAAAGTCCCAGAGGCATTTTTATAAATCAATCTAAATATGCAAATGAGATTTTAAAGAAATTTGGATTTGATTCTAGTGACCCTGTTGACACTCCCATGATTGAGCGTACTAAACTGGATGAGGACCACTCAGGGATCATGGTAGACCAAACGAAATATCGTAGTATGATTGGATCCCTGATGTACCTCACAGCCAGTAGACCTGATATTTTTAGTTCGCTGTATGCATGTGTGCTAGATACCAGGCTAAGCCTACAAAAAAGCACCTTGAAGCAGTTAAACGGGTCTTTCGGTATCTCCAAGGAACCATCAATAAGGGACTTTGGTACCCGAAGGACACCGGTATGTCACTAACAGCCTATGCAGATGCTGATCATGCAGGATGTCAAGATACTCGTCGAAGTACGTCTGGAGGTGCTCAGTTTTTGGGTGATAAGCTTGTGAGCTGGTCTTCAAAGAAGCAAATGAGTACTTCTATTTCCTCTACAGAGGCTGAATACATAGCCATGTCATCTTGTTGTGCTCAAATCCTATGGATGAGATCCCAATTATCTGACTATGGCTTTGAATTCAACAAAATCCCTCTGTACTGTGATAATAAAAGTGCTATTGCTCTCTCATGCAACAACGTACAACACTCAAGAGCAAAGCACATCGACATTCGACATCATTTCATCAGGGAACAAGTTGAAAACGGTGTGGTGGAACTATACTTTGTAAGGTCTGAATACCAGTTAACAGACATCTTCACCAAAGCTCTTCCTAGAGAACGTTTTGAGTTTATCCTTCCACGTCTTGGGCTAAAGAGTCTACAACCGGAAACACTCAAGCATCTTCAAGAGGAAGACGAGGAGTAAAGGTCTTTACTCATCTATCTCTTGTAAATATCTATTCGAAAAGCAAAATACAAAATTACAAAACCTTCAAAAACAAATATAAAAATATAAAACTTCCAAAAATCCAAATATATATATATATATATATATATATATATATATATATATATATATATATATGAAAATCTTGAAAACTTCTAAAAATATTGTCTTTTTGTCATGTTTTCCTCGATTCGATAATATCTACGGACTTTGTGTTGATATTCAAAGAATGTCATGGGTCTTTAGATGTTCTTCGAATGTACATAGTCTAAAAAAAAATAAAATAAAAAAATGAGGCGGAGAAAAATGATGTTTTATTGTCATTTTAGGCAGTAACCCGTTTTCAAAGAAAAGAACAGAGCCATGCCTTATTTTGTTTTCCAAATTTCATGCTCTGATTCTATAAACAAGCACTTACTATCTAATGAAAACTAATTGCTTTGAAAAAATTAATCGGACTCTATTATTGAAAATCATCTGGACTTAACATTTGTCAAAAATATCTATCTCTCAATCAACAACTTATGTCATTGATTGAGGGGGAGAATGATTTCAATTAAATCAAAAGGTTATTTGTCATTCAATTGTTTTCAAAAGATAATCATGCATGTTTAATCAATGGAGTTTAAAGTCTCAAAATCCGATCCTAATCAGTTAAAACGTTTTCATAATCAATTCACAATTCTCCCTAAAATCTTTCAAAATCAATTTAAATCTACAGAGATCACATATTTCAAATGATTTGATAATTGTGATCGGGGGAGATTTTGTGATTTAAATTGGATTTAAACTGATAATTCTATACATGGTTTTATAAGGATGTACAAGTTCTCCTCCCCACATGTGCCAAATGATTTCAAATTTTCCATGCACATGTTGAGGGGGAGCATCTATCTTAAACCACAAAGACTTGAAACGTGATCAAATTATTTCAATGTGCAGTCTTTTCCTAATATGTGCAAAACATTTTCAAATTTCTATGCACATATTGAGGGAGAGCAACTATTTTGAAAACAACATTCTTTATATAACTACTCTTAGATGCAAGCCAACCCTTCAAACATGAAAATTACTTCTATAACAAAATGATGCTTGATGCAAATGTTGAGGGGGAGCTCGTGTTCTAAAAATATCAAAAACAATTCAGGTACAAAATGCTTTGATAATATATCACAAGTATCTGGATTGATTTTCAAATGGTTTTCAATTGGTTCCAATGGCAGATGAACGATACCAAATAGACCGACCAACTTTACTTTATGTATGGTGATATAAGGACGATAAGGTTAGGTAGTTGTTCCCATGATCCGCCAGAACCGGAGGGATCGACCCAGGGACAATCCACTAGATAGTGTAGAAGTCCTTAGGTATGATGAAAAAAGGAGAAATGTGAGATATGGGAAGAGTGCGGACTAAGACAGAGCTAGTACTGGAATAAACCCGACAAGGTTCTAGTTATGAAGTCTCGGTAAGCACTGAAGGGGTTGAAGAATGAAAAAGAATTGAATGTGAAAAGGGTGAAAATAAATAGCCCTCCGATAATTCAACCTTAGGGCAGATATCGGGTTCAATTCATATGCTACTGGTGGTTACTAAGGTAACACTGGTATTGAAGACAAGACGTCAAGGACCCAGTGACGCACTACACTACATCTTCCCAAACTACTCAAGTTTCTCACGGGGAACCGACATTATATATTGACTTTCTCTTAGAGTTTGTTGATATTGAAGAAGGAGACCCTCTCCCTAGTCTCCGGCATAGGATCCAAATATGCACAATTGAGTCTAGAGCCACGAGATCATCAATAAATCTCATTAGGACACTTTTAATAAAGACTCTTTGTTTCACACAATGTGGAAAGAGAGATTATATCTTGAGTCCTACGCATTATCCTTGTGGTATTGCCAGAACATCTGAGTGATATGTATACATATTCACAATGAAGATGGAAAGCCTTCTGGAGCCAACATCAAACAAGCTCCTGGTGGGTGGCATGTGAGATCTATCCAATAGATCAACCATGTGACAACTGAACAGAAACAATGGGGCGATTCAATCTTTTGAATCAATCCTGTTTCAGGTTATGGATTGACGGATACCTTTGATAAACCGGTCATTGTGCTTAAAAAAAAATTTCTATAGCACATCGACTGTGTACTAATATTTCAAAATAAAAAGGTGTTTATGATTGATAAATGATTTTCATTAAAACCTTCGTTGTATTGCAAAAACAATTTCTATTGAGCAATACACGATTGTTTCTTGTCAAATCTCTTTTCATCAATCAGTGATTTTCAATTCGCTGGTTCACTCACTCCGTGTTATCTTCTTTGAGACGTTCCGGTTTGAGAACAGCTAGAGCAGCTGCAAAACCCTGTCAAGGAAATTCTTCGGAATTATACCTGATCACAGGCAGTACTTGTACTGATCAACGGCGAACCGTGGGTCATGTACCTCAATTCAACGAAAGTGTTCAAAGACACTTTCGTGCACTTTATTGCTAACTGTTGTATGCAGGTACGCCCGACGTTTGTAGCTGATCAGAATGATGCGGTCAATCCATAGCCGCATGCTCACACATTCATCTCTAAAGATATCATGATAAGTGCATCAATGACTCTGATATTTTCACTCATTGCTTCTGCTACGCTGCTGCTAATATCATGAATCAACGAAAGCTTCCGCTACTCTGATTAGAATAAATCATGATCCAGAATGTGAGCATGTCGGTCCAAACATCACAACATCACATAATACCAACACCACAAAGGTAGAGTCAGAGATTTTTTGTTTGCTGATAATCTCAATGCTGGCTCAAAACTCATCATCACGTGGATCAGTTAAAGACCTCCACTTGAAAGTATCCAAACATGCGGAACATGAAGAATCAAAGACTACGAGCTACTGAGCAAGGAACTTGATCAAGAATCCTAGAACAATCTAATGTAATATCTGTTTGTATTCATTGTTAATTGAGGTGACCTCCCTTAGGGGGAGATTGTTAGGAACTAAAAAATTCAGTCGTTAAAGAGTCGGTCACCTCAAGTATATGTATTCGTTAGAAAGCTCGTAGTCATAGTCAAGTTATGTTAGCAAGTAGTTTGTTATGTAACACCGTGGAGGACGGACGGGTCTTTACCCACTGTATGCCTGATCCACAGCCCGTAGGTGGCGTTTATTTGTAAGACACTATAAATACCCTCTACCTCCCAAGGTAGAGGGTTGGAGCTTCAATACCATTTTTCTTTGTTTCACATAGTTCCCAACTCTCTTCTCTTTCTCTCTCTAGAACTTTCTCTCTCTAATCATACTTGAACGCCCCATGTGATTATGGTTTAGTGTGTTTGTGAAATCCTATAACTTACAGTTGCATTTTGACATTTTTCTCTCCTTAATTTCGGAAACAACTACTTATTACATAAAATTGGAAAATCTATATTCTAAAACTAAATAGATAACTTTTTTAAGTAAGACAATTTGGTTGTAACGTACCATAGCTGATTTTGTTTTTTTTTTTTTTTTTTTTTTTTCAGTGTTTTATAAAATCAACAGCTGATTTTAAGTAAGATAGGTGTAATGTATAAATTTTGAGTAAGATAGGTGTAAAATCAACATCTATATTTTATAAAACACTGATTGTTGTGAACCATTTAACAATGCAAGCGAAGCAAATAAGTTTGAAATTACCTCTACCATTGATATGCTACTTAGGTGTAACGTACCACCGCAACACAATTCCATAAGGCCTGTATAAGAAATAAGATGGGGCTTATCCTACTCAATTCAAGTATCGTTTACCTACAATCTCTTTAGAATCCATCATACACCTACACAACTCATTGATCAAAAAATAGATGTCTCTAGTCCTATCCAAATGTTCAACTTACTGATAATCAATATCAATGATAACCGCGCTATGCAGCTTAGGATTCGTCTACTTTCTGCTCTACCAACTCATTTTCATTTATTCTGCAATTGCAATTTCAACTATTTATTAGCCTACACAGTTCATTAATTAACAAAAAGATGATTCTAGTTCAGCACTAATAATCAATATCGATGATAAACCCACTTAACACTTATAGGAAATGGTTGTGATAAAGAGAACTTCCAAGTGGCTTCCATTCCTATGACTGATCCAAACACAGACCGTTTTCAACCTAGTGTGTCAGCCACACACTGCCTATTTGATCTGTAGTTTTACACGGCTCATTTTTCAACCTATTAGAGCTTTGCTGCCATTTTATAGGTATAGAAGTTATCTAAATGGTCGTAAAGTTGCTTTTTGGAATACGGAAAATCCCGTTCAACTCATGCTACGGCTCTACTAATGTGCTACGTCATAAAACTTAAATTCATCTAATAATGATGTTTTTAGACAATGATATTTGTGTCACATAAAGGTCTATAAGTGGTTTATAGTATTAAGGTGTAATTACGGGAAATTGTACATGAACAGTTGAAAACACAAACGCACAGCAACCAATAAGAGTTCGTCGTCTGGGCCATTACGATACTGTGTATGGTACTGCACAGCTACAAATTAAAAAATGGACCAATGAGGAGTGCAATAAACTGAAAACGGACCCCTTAAAAATTCACTTTTGCCCCGTTCAAAAATAAAAATTCATTATAATTTATAAGCTTTCTTAATCAGAGAATTAAAACTAAAAAATAAAATTCAAGGAGAATATGAGAATACCATTGAGTTTTGGAACTTGTTCTGCAAGCAACTTGTTACTAAGACCAACAGGACCTGGTCCATGGAAATGAACGTGAGCGTAGTTAGGTTGGTAAATGGAGATAACAGATGCGTGAAAAGTAAAGCAGAAATAGAAGAAGAATAATTACCTAGAACATGATCCCAATAAAGGCCCAAAAATTGAAAATGTGGCAGGGAAGAGCAATACAAAGCTTAAGGAAGTAGAAACAGAATAAAATTGTAAGTAAATCAGCTGAGGGTAAAGGTGGAAAAATTGGCAGTGCGGCGGATCAAGTAACGGGTCAAAACGTGTAATTTGGCGAAAGGCGGGGCCTGGTTGAGTTGAACAAAGAAACGGGCCAGTATTTCTAGTATTTTTATGTCAATCTCTAGTGAGTCAAATATGGTTAAGAAGTTACATGATTTTACTAATATTATATTTTTTGAACAAAAATGTTTAAAAGATTCAAGGCATAAATGACGTTTGACCCGATAAAGATAAACGTAACCCGATATTCTGAATAGAGCCAAAATTTTCCCCTTAAGTTGCATTGTAACTATAAAATGAGAATGAAAGAGAGGTGTATACCTCATGGAACACAACATACATGGAAAATGCAATCAAAATGGCAGCACCCTGAATCAAGGGTGACAAAATCAATAACTACAAAGAAACGCAAAGAAAATTTAGGCAGCAAGCAAAAATTAAGATATCCCTTACAAACAATACCTTAGGTATGCCGTTACGCAAGCATGGAAAATAAAGATGTCGTACAATCCATTTATGAACGGGCTGCAAGGAATGGAACAATATATGAAAGGTTAATATCACCTTTATTAAGATCAAGACAACAATTGATACAAAAATCATTAAAATGAAGACAACAGTTAAAGCAAAACAAAACTTACTTTTCTGATGAATAGCATTCTGCAAATCCGAAACCGTATCTTAGATATACAAAAAATCCAAAACCAAATCAGATCTAAAAAAAAACTTTATAAAGAAAGGAAAATTAAAAATTAAAGTCGTACTTTTTCTGCTGTCGATTCATCTATCGATTCATCAGTCAACCAAACATCAATAACATATAAAATTTTCATAAAAAAACACACCTAAAACTTATAACATCATCTCCATCAGTAATCCCTTCCACATTCCCTTCCGGCTTCCACCAATCAATTAACCCAAAATCTCGAATACAATAGCAACCCTAAAAATAAAATTTTAACCAACAAACATATAAAAATTAAAACTTGAATTCAAGCCTCTTCTTTACATTGGATATAAGAAACCCGCTGGCAAATCAAGATTTTAATAACCCTCCACTCACCTCAATTCTCCCTTCTTTTTTTTATATCATTTTTTGTGAGGTTGATCGAACCATATATTAATTTTCAAATAAAAGATATCAAAAAAATGGCGTCCGTGTTTTTTTTATTACCTTGGTGTGAAGAACATTCAGGAAGAAAATGGAGGTCTTTGGGATTTATTAGAAAGAGGATAACATTGAAGAAAATGGCTGAGATTTTTTTTAGGTTGATATTTGTGTTCTGGAAGTAATTGTACAGTATTACTGTGTCATTAGGTGAAAAGGGGTGTGAACAGGAAAATTTGCAACTACTTTGAGCCAATGAGAGAATGGCACACACTTCACTTAGTACTTTTGGGTTAGTGTTGATGGTCTATAATTATTTTAACAACCAATCAGGGAAACAATTAGCCAGAAATGGATGGCTTAAGAATTTTCTAATTGTACCGTGCATTTTCTATCTTTATAATATATTATAATAAATACTATGTTCGTCTTAAAATTTAAGTTCATTTGGACTTTTTGAATTTAACTTTAACTTTAAATATTTTTGTTTGTATTACATAATACTTGATGCAAAATATATGAATAGATTGTGTTTTAAATGTATTTCTCATTAATATAATTTTCATCAAGTATTATATATATACAAATAAAAATATTTAAGATCAAAGTTTGATTTAAAAAATTAAAATGGACTTATATTTTAGGATGGAGGGAGTATTTCACATCTCTTTCACTATTAAAAAAAATCTTTCTTTTATCAAATTCAAATCTAAATTCTTATACAAATTTTAATTCAAATTCAAATCTTAATACTAAACTCATATACAAACCAAACATGCCTTGATGTATATATCTTAATCAAAAGATTTTTATTTTGTTTTATTTTATTTTTATGTTTTTTATTTTTTTATTATTAAACAAAAGACATGACTCTCCGTTATCCGATCAACTATTTGCTCTTTATGTATTTTTAAAGAAAAAAGTTCTTTTGGTTGTAGAGTTTATTGATACTTTTTGTTTCATCTTTTATGCACATAAGAATAATAAAAAAGAACAAAGTACTTTTAGCTTAATCTCAAGGAGGGAATCAGTGAACATTTACACGATGGCAAGGGACTCTTTCGATGTTGTTATTTTTACTACAACATAAATCATCTGGAGATTTAAAATTAAAGTATGCTTTGAACCGAAGGCTCGTAGGAATGATATTCTAGGCGATGAAATCAATGTTCTTTCTCACTCGTGATTCATTGACAAGAAAATGAAAGCAAATCCCAATTGTTTAGGCTCGAATTGTGATCCAAAGCATGTTTGTACAATGGAGTTGAGATAATATAAATCATAAATTCTCGATCTAATGAACAAATACTTCTCATTATTTTTTTCATCAAACTTGAATAAAAAAATAAAAAAAACGTTCTTTTTATTCTTTAAAAAAATAATTTTTTTTGAGCGCGACAACAAATACACTATCATGATAAGAATTTTTTTATTCCTTTAGTAGACAGACACTTTTATATACTTTCGAAAAAAAAAAATTTTCGAGTTTTTTGTTTTAGTGTAAAACTTTTTTTTTGGAAAGATCACATGTGATTTGTTATTTAGAAATCACGTGTGATTTCACAAATCAAATATAATTTCACAAATCACATATGGTCTCATAAATCACATGTGATATTAAATTAACAAATCACATGTGATTTTTCTAAACGTAAATTTCAACACTAAAAAGAAGTCAGAAAAAAGATTCGTCGAAAATATATAGAAGTATCTCTCAATAGAAAAGTGATTTAATTATCGTCGCGATTGTATGATTCCGTGTAATGATTATCGGTTTGTGAGAAATTTAATTTTTTTTTTAAATGATGAAAGTTTTTTTTTTTTTTTTTTTTTTTTTTTTTTTTTTTTTGAATATGTCATCTAATAGTCACCAAGTTTCATTAATGTTACAATTTGGTCACTCAAACTTTATATCAATCATAACAACTATCAAAGTTTGAAAACTGTTTCATTCTTGTGAAATTGTTTAAAACCGGTGTTGTTAAAGTATCCATATATGCATTATCATTTTGTACTTTAATAATAACACCCTATGAACATAACTAAACATTTTTGAATGATCGAAAAAGTGCGGAAATGACCACGTAAGGCTATGATTATTGGTATAGGTTGTCAACCTATTGAAGGACAAAAAAGACATAAAAACAATATTATATTAAACATAAGCAACCTAATGAAGCAACCTAGATCACTTGGTAACCCAAGATTGCCAACCCACAATCTGCCTTTGTAGCTTTTTTTTTTTTTTTTTTTTCTTTTGTAATTTTTAATATTTAGTATAGATTGGTTGGGTTGTTGATAAATGATGAAAAAATATAGATTGGTTGTATGTATTGATTGTGTAGGTGGAGGAAAGAGATAATAATATTTTATTAACATAGATCTTTTGGATGTGTATCTTAATTTCATGGATCTTGTATGTTTTACAAAACCGTGTAATAAAAAAAAAACTAAAACAATTAGGCGATTATAGGGGTGTTGATCGGTTCGGTTATAGGGTTGTTCGGTTAGTTCGGTTCGGTTAATTCGGTTAAAAAAATTTTGTAGGTCAACCCGAGAATCGAACCGAACCAAATTCAAATTCGGTTTTCGGTTCGGTTCGGTTCGATTGAATTCTAATTCGGTTCGGTTTTTGGGTTGACCCGAATAATCCGAATTTCACTATTTAAAAAAAAAATCAATAATTATATATATATTTAACAAAAAAATATATTTCAAGCATAAAAAGTATTTTATTATATTATGATAACCTTTTAATAGTATTTATTTATATATAAATAAATATACATAAAAATATATAAATATAAAAAAAAATATATATTTATATTAATTCGGTTTTGGTTCAAACTGTCAAACCAATATCCAACCCGAGAACTGAATTAGTAGTTCGGTTCGGTTTGGTTTTAGCAAATTTGATTCGGTTATTAGTTCGGTTTGATTATTTTCGGTTCGGTTCGGTTTCATATTTTGATTTATTCGGTTTTTTCGGTTTTTTCGCCCCATGCGATTACACAACAAATTGATCGAAGGTTTTTTCAGTTGAGCCCAAACCAGCAAGGTCTGGCTCACGGGCTTATTGTTTTAAACAGGCTTTCATCTAAGTGTTTTATAAAGGCAATGTTGTTGGATAATGGCTCATACTTCATAACTTCATATAACTTCATATATAACATAACATGAGAGATCAAGACGTTATTATTCTATGACTGATACTACTCTTTCCGTGTTATATTTATTTTCTATAATTCTATTTCGGGTTATTCTAAATTAATTGTCAACTTTCAAAAATATAAAGAACGAGACTGGCATTGGTCCGCCGCGTTGCGGGCGGGCGAATTTTTTAGCCGAGTTTTTTTTTTTTTTTTTTTTGTTAAAATACATTTGTGCAGTTTTTTACGTTATGTTTTTTTTTGTGTATTTGTAATATTTTTGTGTTATTTTTTTTTCTTAAAATCTACTTATAGATTTTATAAATTTTTTTTTTTTTTTTTTTTTTTTTTTTTTTTTTCTTGCGGACTGTAGATTGGGTTTTTTTTTAAAAAAACCGTTTTTTCCGATTTAAAAAAAATTGCGTTTTTTTTATATAAATTTCTTATAAATTTTTTATAAACTTTTTTTATAAACTTTTTTTTATAAACTTTTTATAAACTTTTTTTATAAACTTTTTATAAACCTTTTTTATAAATTTTTTTTATAAATTTTTTATAAACCTTTTTCATAAATTTTTTATAAATATCTTATAAATTTTTTATAAATTTTTTTTTATAAACTTTTTTTAAACTTTTTTTTATCAATTTTTTATAAACCTATATCTAGGGCTGTAAACGAACCGGACGAACACGGACGGAGCCTTGTTCATGTTCGTTCATTTAAATTTTAACCAGACAAATAAACAAACACGAACGCTTAAACGGACGAAATTTCTTGTTCATGTTCGTTTATTCAGAAAATGAGTTGTTCATGTTCGTTTATGTTCGTTCATTAAGACACTAAACGAACGCTAAACGAACATAAACAATCAAACATAAATGAACATAGACAAACAATCATAAAATTTATTAAATTATGCATCTAATATTGTTTTATAAGTGTCTTTTTGTTTAAACAAACTAATTTAAAAATTATCCGGCCCGGCCCAAACCCAAACACTGTAGCATGTACTGTAGCTACTGTAGCTGTACTGTAGCTACAGTACATGAAACGGCGTAGTTTTGATCGTGATTTAATATATACTTATAATTTAGTTCAAGTTTACCTTATTACACTCACTAGAGGTTATTATTGCAAACATTAAAAAAGTTTAAATCAATTAGTTAATGGTAAGTGTCAGGATTGGGATCTTAGCTAGAATCGTTTTCGGCTTCATAAGATCCTAATTGTAGGATCGGATCATGATTGTAAGATGCTATGAAAATGTATATATTTTTGTATAGGGGTTGTAGTTTTATACTTCTATATATTTTTATATAATATTTTACATAATAAACGAATCTAAATGGATGATAAAAGAAAGTTATATGCTCAAGTACCTTAGTAGTAAATTAGATATATTGCAGTGTCTACTTGCACAAAGTTACTACATACGTGCACCTACTTCATGTTCAATCACTAAACGAACGGTTACTATATACGTGCACCTACATCTGAAAGCAACACACCATATCAAAGAAGAAGTTGAAATAAAATTGAAGAACTTAAGAAAAAAATTAGAATATGACAAGCAAGAAATTAGTTAACATATCAAGACGAAGATGAGATTTTTTTACCAAAGATGAAACGAGGCAAAAAGAATTAGCAAATTAGGTTTTTTTTTTCAATTTTTTTTTAATCTTAATAATAAAGAATGGTTAATGGATATCTGAATGGCCGGATTTAAGACATGGACATATGCTTAAGATGTTAATATAGCAAAAAATAACTAAAAAAAAGGTTAATAATAGGATCGGATCGTAACCAATCTTACGATCCTAGTCGCGATCCTACTATCTTACTTAAATTAATAATCAAAATATAGGTTAATAATAGAATAGGATCGTAACCGATCCTACGATCCTAGTTGCCGATTCTACGCTCTTGATACGATCCTACTTAAGTTACGATCTTGTTATGATTCTGATCGTTTTTTGTGTGTGGGATCGTAGGATCGTACAATCCTACGATCATGATCGCGATCCTGACAACTATTTAAAATTGTCATTTGCAAAAAGTAAGAAAGGGAAAACTGTAATGATGATGATATTTTAAAACTGTGAGTTTTTTTTTATCGGTAGACAACTATTTTGAGAAGGAGAGAATAGTTTATATAACAAGGTTTTACATGTAGTTTTTGCATGGTTTTGAAACCATTTGTTAAGGTAACTTAAAAAGTACAATAACAAAATACACAGTTTAATTAAGGAACATCAAATATAACGCTATATTGCTAACTATTTCGACCGAACAAAAGAAATCAACACATTGAAAAAATCTAAAAAAATGTGTCATGACAACGTTTATTTCAATATATTGCGAAGTGACGAGGTTCTAAGATTTTTTAAACAAATGGGCCTTCTCTTTTGATAACATATTTGCTCGGTTTTTCGAGTTTATATAACATATTTGCTTGGTCTATCGATCATATTACTCAATTGAACCTTTTTCTCACTGCAGGCATAGGCAAATTGGACAGTTTACATGGTAAATAGATTGCTCAATTCTCATTGCTCCTGTCATATGTATTTTCCTTTATTGGAGTTAAGTCACATTTTTACATTATCTCTTTTGGAAAGCCAAACCAGCATTTTCACAACTATATTACTAACACACTACTTAGTTATGATTTATGAAGCATCTCACACCAAACGAAACAACATTACCAAAACCACAATTCTATATAGCATGAACCTTTTAGACTGCTCCTTGAGTTTTACTCAAATATTGTATCCTCTAATTTTGTCGCGCAGTTTAAATGAGTGATAACTAAAATAGGCAATCATCTGAGATCTTTCTTTTTATCTCATGTATATATTTTGGATGTTATAAGAAAAAATTAATCCAAACCTAACAATACATAACTTTGCATTAAGCTTTCTAGTTTAAGCCTTTAAGCAGCTTCTGGACCTCAATAGTTCTTCGGCTTTAAATATTTTTATGGGCTAGGCTTTTGTTTAATCACTCTGCAGAAACTATTTGGGTCATACAAAATATATAGTAGGAAGCAACTATTTTTTGTATGGCCATTACAAAATCTATAAGTAAATTTCTTGTCTTAATTTTTGTTCTTTTTCTATATATCTTTTTTCATCTTTAGAATCATCGACTCATCGTTAAGAATCAGCTAATAAATAAATCTCGAAATATACATCTTACAGAATAGTGTACCGATGATTCTTGTAACTTATATTTTTGCAATACGCGATCGATTCTTTTAGTCCTGGATTTTTAACAGCTTCTCATTTTTCCATGAACACATATATCATATATTCCATGTAAAGAAATGCCACTATCAAGATGATAAAGAAAGTGAAATTCCAATAATAGAGTGCTATTGTTCATTTCATAAAGATATTTTTCGAAAAGGAAAGTTCAAAGGGTGTATAAAGACATGTAGGATACCACATCATCTTCAAGCTTTGAAGGCATGGAGGACCTAGCCAAGTTGCTAGATTGAGTAATTACATATAGCCACGTCTCTTTTGTCTCAATCAAAACGTCCAAAAGCGACTAGCAAAACTAGAAGTCTGACTTGATTTCATAATTTTATGTGATCATATGGTGATTTCTTATGTGATCATATGGTGATTTCAATTAACAAACACAATTGATTTCATAATTTTATATGATCATATGGTGATTTCATAATTGTATGTTTAGTTCTCTCTAAAATAATCGTCTAACTATAAAAACGCATTCCCTCGTAGAAAAAGTGGTATATTTAGTTCTCTCGAGTTAACTTGACCTATTCGTCTCTCGTTTGAATTGGTATATGTATTATACAGTTAGGTTTGCGAAAGAAAGAAGAACAACCTTTTCATATAACTTAACATGCCTCGTCTTGTAGCTTTAAGGGGATGTAAAACATAGGTAATTAGTTTAATTGTCTCATAAAGCTCAAACATTACAAGTAGCCACATCTCACATGTCTACCGAAATTTCCAAAGGCCACTAGCAATAAGGCGTTGTTTGTTTTCTTAAAAAAAATCTTAACAACCTCTTAATAGACCAAAGCTCTTAGTCAGTTAGAGCTTTTAGGTGTTAAGTGTATTTGTTTTTTATTTTTCGTTCAGAGGCAAAAAAGAGGTAAAAACTTCTAGATGGACCAGACATGAAAGGAGCATTTTAATACCTCTAGTTGAACTAATAAATGTTCAGATGTTTTCTTAAAAAAAAAAAACAAACAATATTATTTGATTCAGATTCAGATATTTCCGCCTCAGATTCAGATTCAAATGTGCGAGTCAGATTCAAATTCATAGTCTCTTAATAAACAAACAACAGAGTCTAGATATTTTAAACCTTGGTGAAAAGAAATGGTTATATTGGCTACCTTAAACACTCATTAATGCACATGTTATATAAAACTCATGCATGTTCTAATGTGTTATAAGTATTGGGTTGATTTTTAAGTTCTATTTGAAGCTAAAGATATGTGTTTACTCATGTTTCACATGTTTGTGTCAACCCCAATCTTGTTTAGAGTTGTTACCATAAACTCCAATCCTTTTTCATGACAATGTAACATGTCATTATGGTCCAATACTTTATGTTAATTATTGGAGTTGATTCAATATTTTATAATATGAAAACAATGTCACATGATACTGATTAAATATTGACAAATACATTAGTGTATTTAAAAGCAACTAGCATTGCCTAATGATGATAGTGAAGGGTTAATTAATTGTAAGTTAGAATCTAGCATTTGTCCATGCTTTGTGAGGCACAAAACATCCAAAACTCAAGTTTGGAAGAACCCAAAAGATATCAAGAAACCACCCATGAAAGCAATCTTATGTATTTTTAATGGCCATGATAGAAACAAAAAGAAAGAAAAGAAAAACCCTAGTTATGGTACCTTTGAGTTTTAAAATATATATTTCCCACCATTTATTAGAATTGATTTCCTTAATGCAATTCATCAAAATCTTTATTAAAGTTTAGGATACCTAGTCATGATTGGTGCACATGTAATCCAAATAGGAATTCTTTATTAAGATATAACTTAAAGGGGAAGTTTATTTTTTAAATAACTTTATAAATGTATTTTTAATCACTTGGTCATATCATATCAAAATTTAACAAGTTTAATGTTCGTGTAATCATTTTGTTCTATTGATTCACTTCACTTGATAATTGAATGATGCATTAAAATGTTGAATCAATCTTAAATATTTTGACTGATAATTGACAAATGTCAACCATATGAAGAACCAACATGATATTGAATGAGTCTATCATCACTATTTTTCTAACCAACAACACAAGTACTACCCTGGTTTTATTATTCAGTAATTCGTCTATAGAATCTTAGGATAGCATGTTTAAGGTCACAATCCAACAACTTTTGAGAAATTGATAGAATAGATAGTAGCATTCTCTTACTGTGCATGTCAACTACAACACATCTCTCTTTGTCTTGAATTATAAAGATATATATAACAATCGTTATTGACAGCATATATATGTTCTTGGATTTAACCTAAGCCTGCAAACTATCAACCACAAAGAATAAGCATGCTTCCCCTCTGTAGGTGCATTGGTTGTGCCCTTTTGGGCTGAGATATGGGCTTAACTGTTTTTTTGAAGTAATATATTTTACATGAAAAACCCTTTACCCAAAGAAAAAAATAGTTTGATTCAAATTTAACACCAGTTTTAATACGATATATGATACAATAAGTGTTTATATACATTAACAATATATGATCGTTAAGTGTGTATATATTGTCTATTAATAATATCACGTTAGTGTCGCGCTACTTTTCATATTCCATAACTGTTTACCTACTTTTTCTGTTAAACGTAATAAAATGAAGATTATAGTATAGGATCGTCTATGTAATTTGTTTATTCTTTCATTTACTCGTATAATTCTTTCATTTACTCGTATAGTGTAGCACTCATTTATACAAAACACTCTCTTTCTCTCTCTCTATAGAATTCATTGCTTAATGTTGATTATGAGACAACACTTGATATAAATAGTTGGTATATGAATAATTGAGTGACTATAGTTTAGTTATTTGCTTTAAAACACAATTTAAAATCGGGTTTTTAGCTTAAAAATGACATGCGAATAGGAATTTTTGGTTTTTGAGCTTTAACGGTTGAAATTTATTTTTCTTGTTTCTAAAGGCTTCATAGTGGATAAATTTAAGTTTCTATCGATTTAAAATTGTTGGTTATAGCTTAGATATCAAGATTTGGACAATTTAAGTTCGAGTTTGGCTTGTGTATTTCTATCTCGTGATCGGGTTTATTGTATTTTGTATCTCGTGAGAAAATCTCGGAACGTGTCTCCACTGCTTTACCAATCTGTTACGAGATAGATACCTTATCTCATTACACTATTAAGAGGTAACACTGGTTCACTACTATCTATTTATGTTAAGAGATTTGACTAATCAACACGAGGTAACTTATTCTCTGGAGGTAACTTCTTCAAGAGATAGATTTTAGGTTTATTTCACGAGGTGGTTATTTTCGCCATTACGAGATTGGTCCTTTTTCTTTGTGTTATGAGATTGACTTCGTTGGGGGGGGGGGGGGTTGCTAGTTTATATTGTACGATGTAGTGTTTAAGAAATAGTATTTTCACTTTCATTACGAGATAGTATTATCACATTGATTACGAGGTTGGGTTTAAAGTTTGAATCACGAGATTGTATCAAGCATCTGTTTTACGAGGTTAGTTACAAATTTTGTGTTACGAGGTTGAAATCACGAGGTAGTTCTACTAACATCAATTACGAGATCCATCTACATTATCAGTTACGAGGTTGGTTTTATCACGAGATCCACTCTTAAGTTTTTTATCACGACTTTTGTTAAATTAGTGGTGTTACGAGATAGCTTACTTTACTGTGTGATACGAGATTCCATTCAACTTGTGATACGAGATTACTTGTTACGAGATTAACTTACTCACTACATTTCACTTAACCATTTTCCATACTAAACATCTGTAATTAAGATTTTGGTTTATGATGTCGAACTCTGAATATGATTTGGCTTATGATTCTGATTCAAGGACTTCTATGCTATATAGAGATCATTGTGCTCAATAGTCATCTCGTTTCCCCAATCATATTCACGAAAAGAAGAATCAAAATTTGTTGCTTAATTCCATCAAGAATGGACCGTACGTTTTCAAGAAAATTCAAGTTCCAACTGATACTTCTGTTTCACCACCAGTGGTTGGATACACGAAGGATCAAGAGGAAGAATACTTGACTAAAGCAGAGATGGAATAATTCAATGCTGACATGAAAGAATTTTTTTTGTTGATGCAAGGATTACCTGATGATATCTTAATTTCATTTACGTTTACGAATCTGCTCATGAGATGTGGTATGCTTTGGAGAGAGAAATGCAAGGAGCAAAAGTTTGATTTCAAACTAAACAAATTTTGATCTTTTGGAATCACCAAGCCTTTCAAGAAAAACCCACTGAAACTCTTGAAGATTCATATCTCCGCTTTACCAAGATGATTAATGAGATAAATAGCTAAATGTTGAAGAGTACAAATATTGAGCACAACATTAAGCTCCTGCAAAGTATTCAACCCGGATGGAAACGATATGCTACACAGATCGGACTAACAAAGACTTGAACTATATTGATATCCACAGTTTGTTTAATACATTGAAGCATAATCAGGATGAAGTCGATGCGATCAGGGTAGAGTTCTGATAAAGATTTAAAAGGTACACTTTTGAGGGGTCATTTAAGCCCTTAATCGACCGCTTTTATATCCGTTACTGCTTAATTTCGTTCTATTTCATTTTTTAGGTCTCTTGAAGGCAAATTGCTGGAATGACACTTATTCGGAAGAAAAGGCGTGAATATATGAAGAAAATGCCCAAGTCAAGATCAAGACACTCAAGCTGCTGAAATTGAAGGTAACGGCGTCAGAGTTAGAAGGCGACGCCGTCGCAACATGCTCCAAATTTGTGACGGCTCAGTAGCGAAATTGCTATTTTGTACCCGACGGCGTCAGGTTTTAAAGAGTAGGGCGTCACAACTCAGACAGCCTATATTCAGATCCCACACGGCGTCACAGCCATAAGGTGACGCCGTCACAAGGTTGACGTGGTCAAGACGAAACCCTAATGGCGGCGATCTGACGGCGTCACATTTAAAGAGTGACGCCGTCGCATGTTGTAACTCTATATATAGAATTCGAATTTTCAGAATTTTAAGAGAGGTAGTTTCGTGGAGTAAAACCTAAAACCAAATTTTGGCTGTCTTGGGCAGTATCTTAGGGTTCTCATACCCTATTTTACAACAAGATAAGTAATTTACTTCACTGATTCAATTATGTCTTCAATTGTATGTGTGTATGCTTGCATGTGTTCCATGTCCGGCTAATTTACTTGTGTGTTTGCTTAGATCTATGAAACCTAAGTATTGAATATTGATTGGTTGTCTCTTATCCTAATTGTGATTGACCTAGGATTGTGATAGGACATTCGTTGTGTTTTTAATGCTTGAGTAATCTTTGTGAACATTAGTTTATAATCACCTAGAGTTATTGTAGGCTAAACATCCAAAGATAACCTTAGAGTTAGTTTATGAATCCTATAGATTTCGTAGGCAATAACCTTAAGGTAGTCTCAAAGAGTTAGGGAAAAAAGCATACCCTATGACCTTAGAAGACATAACGCGTTAAGAATAAGGACGTGACAATTCAACCATCAATAGGAGATAACTAGGGAGTAATAGTATCTAGGTAAACACATCTTTAATCATCATACGAGCACACATCAATTAGACATAGACTACCCCTTAGCTTAGTTAATTAGATAATTAGAATAGTAGAGTAATCGGTAGAAATACCAACCCCCCAAATCCAATACCCCGAGATTCGTACCTTTCAATTTTATAAAAAAATATAAAAAGAAAAAAAAAATAATCTTTCTCAACCCCAACCTTAGCGTAGTAACTTCTCACTAGCATTCCTATTCCCCTAGAGAACGATATCAATACCCGAGGCTTACCCTAATACTACACTACAACGATTAGGTTCACTTCCTAGGGTGTTGAAAAACTTGCTCGAAGAAAAGGAAGTTCCTTTGACCCCGAACGCGCGTTGTAAGCGTATCAAGTTTTTGGCGCCGCTGCAGGGGAATAGAATAGCTAGTTAGATTTCCACCTCGTTTAGGTTCCCTTGCTTGATTCCTATCAAGTAAGCTTTTTTCTTGTTTTTAGCTTCCTCGTAGTCTATCCCCCTTCTTCGTGACCTTTGTTAGTAATCTTATTACTTTTCATCACGGAAGGTGATAATCAACCCCCACTCATCAACCCACCACCAAATAAATCACTTTCACTCAAACCTCAACCTAATGACCAACACAACCGCCGAAGCCGTTATGTGAGTAGGAACAACGTCCTTCAAGATTTGCAAAAGGTATTTGACAGTACAATTAGGGATGTTGTTGAGAAAATGGTTAGCGCCTTTATTATTGGCTCTATGATCAGCAGTAATTCGGATAATGGCTTAGTGGATAAAAATGTGAACGAGGAGGATAGTGCTTACTTCAATCTTTACCCCCACTAAGGAAGAGGTTGCTTACCATCAGTACATAATCGACAATCCCCGATCACCCATCATTAGGATATGCCCAAAGATTAGGAGAGGAAATCCTTGGAACCTCAAAATCCCTTGTATGATTGGATATAGGAATGTCGAGCATGCTTACATAGATACAGAATCTCCCATTAATGTAATGTCATCAGCTGTTTACAATGACATTATGAATGAGCGACTTAAGATTAGGAGATACCCTAAGTATCCGGATGGGGTTGGCAACTTTGTGGGAAGAGTCAAAGATGTACACGTCTTTATAGAAAATTTCACCTACTTAGTTGATTTTGTGGTCCTAGAAGACATCGGATGTGTCATTGACTATAGCTTATCCCAAGTAGTGCTAGGAAAACCGTTAGTTGAAAAGTCTAAAATGAGCCATAACAAGTTTGAAGGAACGATTAGGTTTAAGGAAGGGAACGATGAGATCGCTTATAGGATGCCTTGGAAGACGAATGGATATGGCCCTTTATCCCTTTTCGAACGAGACAACATTAGAGATTTTGAGGAAAAAAGCGAAGACGATGTTGAAAAAGGTTTGAACTTCATGTGGGAAAAAAGGAGACTTTATTATAAGGATTACTTGACCCTAGGGCCTAGGTATAGAGTCGATGAAAATTTTGTCAATATGATAGAATTTTCATTGAGAATGAAAAACGAGACCACGTAGGGGCACGACTTCGAGTCTAGCTACAAGACTCATAAATAAAGAAAAGCGCTTCGTGGGAGGCAACCCATGCTTAATTGTTTGCTTTTTTGTGTGTCGTATATCTTTTATTGATTGTTTATTCTCATGTTTGAATATGTGAAAATGCTTTATTTTGTCTTTAACCTCGTCTACATATAAAGGTATTTTACAAAAGGGATAAGTGTAGGGAGGATTACACACGTTTTCAAAAAGAACGTGAACATGAGAATTACGATTATTAAAAAGATATACATGTGTGTTTGTTAGAGTCAAATGCTTGTATCGAGTCATAATGGATGTTTTGCAGAAAATTTTTTTAGATTCTAAAGATATAAATTTTCCAGAATTTTTTCCAGAAAATCGCAGACCAGTTTCTGTCAGGATCGCAACCTGACGGCGTCAGGAGGAGCAGAAACAACTTATAACTTTTTCTCGTTTTCTGTGCTACTTATAAATTTTTGGAATTTATCAGGTTTTAATTTTCTAGAAAATCTGTAAACATCCATTCCACAAGCATTATATCTTAGTTTAGTAAAGTCATATATAGTGTTACCGCCGATTTTACGCGAATGTTTCATTTGTTTTCTTCAAGTGTGCAGGTTTTATTTATCAAGAAGAAGATACATAAGATTGGATGGAGCTTTTCACGCATACATTCTCCTTGAAGAAGAATTTTAATACTATTTCACACGGATCCTACCGAGCTAATCAGGGGAGTATTAGTTTCTTTCGTTTTTAATTACCTTCCATTATCATAACTTTGATACTTTCGGGGAACATTAGGGACAATGTTCAGTTTAAGTGTAGGGAGGAAAAATAAAACGGGAACTTTGAAACTATGCTTATCCTTAACTATTTTCCTTGTCCAATATTATTTGTGTAATAAACCATGAGAAATATCGGTTAGAGTAATTTTGGCACCAAATTTAAATTTTTTCATGACATTTAGGAGTGGGACATTAGTCTTTATAAAGCGTCTCATGGATATGAAGTTATATGACTAGCACAAAACCCTTTACCACTTAAATTCTAACCAAAATGTGAGGATCGCCCTTAGATTTGTAGGAATTAAAGCATTCATCTTTAATGCTTCGAGAGTGTACCGGTAGTATAATAGATTCTAGAACTTGTTTTGTGATGCATTCCGAGATCGCTAGTGAGACTACACTTGTGTAGTTAGGAATAACTAAATGATAAGAGGCATTAGGATAACCCTTGTTTGATACCCGTATTATAATTACTTCTTCCACATCGGTTGAGTAATTCCCCCACAGCCTTGCGTTGTACTCATCTTTAGTACACGATATCCCTAGTTAACCCCTCAGAGCCTATCCTTTTCGCGGTTCTCGTGATGTTTCGGTTTTCCGGAATATCAATGAAGAGCATTGTTTACAATCCACCCCCAAATGTATACCCAAATCGCCTTAGCCTACCTTGTATGCACTCGCTTTTAATGCATTATTGTTGTCATACTAAACCCTTAGTTCAATTATCTAGTTGCTTGCATAAGTTGCTAAGTAGAGTCATATCCTTTGTACACAGTTTTGGGACGATTGGGACTCATGGGAAAAGTTAAATTTTATGAAGTGACAGGAAGGAACGTTAAATTCAAATTCCCTTTATTTACGTAATAACGTACTCCAAGTGTTTTGATCTTTTCAATTCGGCTCAAATTAGTGTTAGAGTAATAAAAACTCAAGTGTAGGGATGTGCCTATAAATCCCTTATATTTTGATGTTATCGTAGAGTATGGTAGAGCAAAAGTGTATGAAAAAAAAAGAAAAAAAAGGCTACCATCCTACATCTATCTTTAAATTTATGTTTGTTTGTTTCAAAGTTATCTAGAGTTTAGAGTGTCTAGTCTTGGCTTAGCAACGCCATTCTTCTCATGCTTGTAACATAAAGATTTTTGACTTGCCACCACTAAATCGCCTATCCCACCAAACCCTTTGTTTCTCTACCGTAAGCCCAACATTACAACCCTTTAAAAGACCTCTTAGATAGATTTTCCTAGGTGCTTACGCCAAAGCGATGGAGGTTTGATCTAGTCTCAAGTATATGGTAATCTATGTACTATGACCGGTTAATGAGTGTTTATCTTCCATTTTTAATTTGATATATTTCATATACACCCGAGAGATGAGAGTATCGAAACACCACTCGCGAGGTACTAGTATGTAATTTCCGTGCTTGTTATGACTTTTGCGGGGCTTATACTTGTTGTGAATTGTTCTAAACTAATGCTTCATGACCCCTAACTTATAAATTAATTGTCCAAAAGCACATTTGCTTGAGGACAAGTAAATACCAAGTGTAGGGATATTTGATAAGGATTTAAAAGGTACACTTTTGAGGGGTCATTTAAGCCCTTAATCGACCGCTTTTATATCTGTTACTGCTTAATTTCGTTACTTTTCATTTTTTAGGTCTCTTGAAGGCAAATTGCTGAAATGACACTTATTCGGACGAAAAGGCGTGAATATATGAAGAAAATGGCCAAGTCAAGATCAAGACACTCAAGCTGCTGAAATTGAAGGTGACGGCGTCAGAGTTAGAAGGCGACGTCGTCGCAACATGCTCCAAATTTGTGACGGCTCAGTAGCGAAATTGCTATTTTGTACCCGACGGCGTCAGGTTTTAAAGAGTAGGGCGTCACAACTTAGACGGCCTAGATTCAAATCCCGACAGCGTCAGAAGATGAAGCTGACGGCATCACAACCATAAGGTGACGCCGTCACAAGGTTGACGTGGTCAAGACGAAACCCTAATGGCGGCGATCCGACGGCGTCACATTTAAAGAGTGACGCCGTCGCATGTTGTAACTATATATATAGAATTCAAATTTTCAGACTTTTAAGAGAGGTAATTTTGTGGAGTAAAACCTCAAACCAAATTTTGGTTGTCTTGGGCAGTATTTTAGGGTTCTCATACCCTATTTTACAATAAGATAAGTAATTTACTTCATTGATTCAATTATGTCTTCAATTGTATGTGTGTATGCTTGCATGTTTTCCATGTCCGGCTAATTTACTTGTGTGTTTGCTTAGATCTATGAAACCTAAGTATTGAATATTGATTGGTTGTCTCTTATCTTAATTGTGATTGACCTCGGATTGCGATAGGACATTCGTTGTGTTTTTAATGCTTGAGTAATCTTTGTGAACATTAGTTTATAATCACCTAGAGTTATTGTAGGCTAAACATCCAAAGATAACATTAGAGTTAGTTTATGAATCCTAGAGATTTCGTAGGCAATAACCTTAAGGTAGTCGCAAAGAGTTAGGGAAAAAAGCATACCCTACGACCTTAGAAGACACAACGCATTAAGAATAAGGACGTGACAATTCAACCAACAATAGGAGATAACTAGGGAGTAATAGTATCTAGGTAAACACATCTTTAATCATCATACGAGCACACATCAATTAGACATAGACTACCCCTTAGCTTAGTTAATTAGATAATTAGAATAATAGAGTAATCGGTAGAAATACCAACCCCCCAAATCCAATACCCCGAGATTCGTACCTTTCAATTTTCTAAAAAAATATAGAAAGATAAAAAAATAATCTTCCTCAACCCCAACCTTAGCGTAGTAACTTCTCACTAGCATTCCTATTCCCCTAGAGAACGATATCAATACCCGAGGCTTACCCTAATACTACACTACAACGATTAGGTTCACTGCCTAGGGTGTTGAAAAACTTGCTCGAAGAAAAGGAAGTTCCTTTGACCCCGAACGCGCGTTATAAGCATATCAAGTTCAAGCAGAAATTAGAAAGGCCCGTCAATGACCCCTTAGCACTTATGACATCTTCAAGGAACCATCACAGTTCTCATTCTTATAGCAAGAACAAAGCCAAATGTGTTTCACCATCGGAATATGAAGATGAAGAACCCATAGAATCTGAAACTCCAAAGTCATTTGAAGCAATTTTTGAACTTCTTAATACAATGGCCTTACTTGGGAAGCAAATTCAGAATTATTACTACAAGAAACCTACCAACAACAATATTCATACTAATCGAGCTTCCACTGCTACTAACAAAAGACAAGTCTTCAAACCAAATAATAAAGTTAAATATTAGGGTGATATTAGGATTGATCATGTGGATACGGGTAAAAAGGCTGCGAACATAAAGTGTTATGGTTGTAGACAAGATGGTCACTTTGCTAAAGACTGCTTGAAGGGTAAAGTTCGCAATCCTACGTACTTTAGAGAAAATATGTTGATGGCTACAGAGGAAGGACAAGGTCATCAGTTGAATACTGAAAAACAGTACTTCTTGATGGATACTAATGACTATGGTGATGCATTGGACACAAATTTGGTCTTCATGACAAGATTAAAAAGGTTGATT
This sequence comes from Chrysanthemum seticuspe, assembly GCA_019973895.1. NCBI lineage: Eukaryota > Viridiplantae > Streptophyta > Magnoliopsida > Asterales > Asteraceae > Chrysanthemum > Chrysanthemum seticuspe. The sequence continues at coordinate 43,429,650 of BPTQ01000008.1, forward strand.
AAGAATCAGAAAAGCATGAGGATGGGAGTGGTTCGATTTACGACACGGATGCTGATGATTCTCTACTTAATGAGGTATTATATGCTACATGATGATGAATCTGTCAACAATCAAAATGAATCAATTCTTGATGAAGCAGAAACTATTAATAAATTACTTTAACTTGAACCAAGCGGTTCTGAACTTGCTTTTGTTGAAACTCAAGTATTTCCTAATAGAGTTGAAGATCTTCATGAACCAGTTGATTTTAACATGAGTGTGTTGAAAATTTTAAAATTGCTTACATGTTACAAACTCATATTAATGATTGTGCTAAAGTATAACTATTGAAAAGGGTAGGAATGCATGCTTAGAAAGACAAATCAAGGATCATGTAACATATGATGAGTAAGTAAAACTTTTTTTGATTCGAAAAGAAGAATTAGAGTTAGGTTACTCTCAAGACATTTTCCGTGAAAATAAATTGAAAACAACTTTGAAAAATAAACAAGGAGAATATGAAATGAAAACTCAAGTTCTTACAAAATAATTTCTGATTTGAAAAGTCAAAATTCAACGTTTCAAAAAATAATTTCTAATTTTGAGATTGTCAAGAGAAACATGCAAAAGAAGTTTCGAAACTTAAGGATGAAAATTTTGAATTTTTGAAATAATAAAAGTTCTTGACAATACTCTACGTAAACTGGACAGACTGTTCATACAGTTCATATGATGATACCGACACCTGATAAGTATTACAATGGAAAAGCTAGCTTTATTTACGAGAATCCTAAGTACTTGAACAACATTTTTTCTGTCTATGTTTTCGTCATTGCTACTAAGTACTCATCTCACGGGCCAGAATATAGACGACACGCATACCTTTTAACACAAGAAAAGTTATAACCAATTTATTTCACGCACTTATAATTGCATCAAAAGAAAGTTTAACTTCTAAGTGTGGAAAAATCTAAAAAATATTCACACTTATAGGTGTGGAAGTCATCTTGTAACACTCAATTTATCCACGCTTCCTTAAGTATTAATGTAACTAATTTTTACATATTATTAATTATTAATAAACTAATAAAATCTTACACACTTTTTAAAAATATGTAAAAAATAGTATAGATTAGGCTAGTTTTTTTAGTAGTGGTTGAAGCAACGAACTCGTTCACCACGGACAACAATCGTGTACCGCGTGTGTTGACAATTGACGACGACCAGCGACAACCGGTGATTCCTCACACCATGCCGTATGCTCTAAAAGCATGTATACATCTACGTATATGGGTATATATTTATATTTTGCTTGAAATGAATTATTTAGTTGTAAAGTAAAGGATGTCCTACATCAATAATATCTTGGACATATTGTTGTCTAGAGAATGCGATGGTCCCGATTGGAAAAAGGTTTAATTAATGGGGTGAGGGCCATTTCATTTCATATCATAGACGAGGAGTACCATGTAGAGTGCTCACCTAACAAACATATTTTTAATTCACTTATATGGATGTAGATAGGCCACGTTTATTAAAGAAAGAATATTGCATAGTCTTCTTTTTGTAATTTTCTTAATAACCTTTAATATCTTCTTAAGTTTATCTGTTAAGTAGGCAACCACATTACTTTCTAATTATTTATTTGGACTTGTTGATGGTGTTTAAGTAGATGTAAATAAAATAATGGGATGAAGAAGGTCGTAAAGTTTGTGCTTTAGATCCTTGTTTCTCTTTTCATCGATCTAATTTCTTATCAGAGTGATTCTATAATTAATATATCGTTGTTTAAAAAAAAGTGTCATTACTAGATTAATACAATCATGAACTCAAATTTACTGTTCATTAGAGAAAAATAAAAAAATAAAACCCGTTATTAATAAGTGGTTAATATATAGTGGGAAGAAAAAAAATGGGGGCCTAAGCAAAGCAAAAAAAACATGCCTAACAAGCAACTAGGTAGGAAACTTTTCTATATTTGCCCCTTAAAATAGGAGTGAGATACTAAGGTTGAGTTTAGTTGAGGGAAAACATTCTTGTTTTTCACAAAATGTTTTGTGGAAAACAAGGAAAACAGATATCGCGTTCAAATCAACGTTTTCCAACAAAATGTTTTGCAAAACACAAATCCCTATTTCCTAACTTATCAAGGAAAATTACAAAACAAATTTTAGTTGTTTTCCTTGTTTTCCTTTGTAACCCTCAACCCTCCCTCCCTTTCTTCAAAACAGAAAATAGAAACATCAACTAAACGCGTTTTCTATATTTTCACGTGTTTTGTGGAGATTAATTCTCCTTCTAAATTTTTACAAAACTAGAGATAGAAAATAAGAGAATTTGTTCTCCAACTAAACGCACCCTAAATATTGATAGAATATTTAGTTTTCATCCATTAACTATTTAAAAATCACAAACAAATTACAGCAATTATTAAACTTTACATTTACGTAAACGAAACGAAATATTCAACCTTTATAAAATTTACCATTAAAAATGGTTCTAAAATACAATTAAAATGAGTCTGATATTGAAATACTTTTATAATATTGAAATACTTTTGATATTGATACGAGTTGAATTTCATATAAAAGTATCGATATAATTTATGTTACTATTAGGGGAGGGAGTGGAACCCAAATAACCAACACTACCCAAATTGCCACATCAACTCTGTCCAATAAAAACCCTCCAACTCAAAACTACCTAATTATACCCAAAAACTACCCAAATTGGAAGGAGTGGTACCCAAACTACCCAATTTCTTTTTTTTTTTCATATATTTTTAATACATAAAATCACATACAATATTAAAATAAAAACATAACATTTCATTAAAAATAAAAAATACATTCAACAATGACTTAATAAAAAATTACATAATACTTAAAAAAAAATAAACATTAAATAATATTTAAAATAAACTAGATTAAAAAAAATAAATAAATAAATAATAAATCACTAATCATCGAGATACGGCAAGTATTGACGTGCTACGTGCTCCGTGAGATCATATCGAAAACGGTCATGGAGAACTTCGTCTAGTAACTCCGCTACCACACTGTCGTCGAACACTGGCTGGACCGGCTCATCCATTACATGAACCGGTGAGATTGCCCTCCCGTCGCCTTTTATAACCATATTGTGCACAATAATACACGCATGAACAATATTGGCAATCTTCGCTTTGGTCATAGCTCGGAGAGGTCGATCGAGAATTTTCCATTTTCCTTTGAGAACACCAAAAGCTCGCTCGACATCCTTTCTCGCCCCCTCTTGTAACTTCTTAAATTTCTTTTCCTTTGGGTCGGTTGGATACGGGTATGCTTTAACAAATGTGGACCACTTAGGATAGATTCCATCGGTCAAATAGTAGCCGCGTTTGTAAAAGCGTCCATTCACGTGGAATGAACTGTTCACCGCCGTTCCATTTCGATCTGTAAGATACAAGTCAGACTGATTCAATACGTTGATATCGTTGTTTGACCCCGGGGGACCAAAAAAAGCATGCCAAATCCACATATCTTGTGACGCGGTGACTTCAAGCATAATAGTGGGAACACCATAGTCACCTCTCGTATATTGCCCTCTCAAACTTCTAGGACAATTTTTCCATTTGACGTGTGTACAGTCGATGCTACCAAGCATCCCTGGGATGTGATGTCTCGCTTCATGGGCCTCGAAAATGCGTGCAACGTCGTGTGCTGTCGGCCTACGTAGGTACTCTCGACCGTACAACTGAATGATGGCCTCACAAAAATAATCAAGACTTTCACGTGACGTTCTTGCAGACATGCATAAATATTCACCATACTCATCGGGGGGATTGTCGGTTGCGAGTTGCCTAACGGCCGATGTGATTTTTTGTTTCTCCGTGAAACTTTTTTTCAATCGTGCGTCATAACTTTCTTGAAAATACGGGTATCTCGCTTCAATGTCGTCCACTATTTAAAAAAACATGCTTTTCTCCATTCGATTTTTTTTTGAAAGTAAACTTTGTTGTACTTTGGTGCTTCAACGAACCAATCATTCTCTAGAGTTTGAAGACCTATTTCCCGATGACGATCTATGCTACTACGACATCGAAAGCTAGAGCTTGCCGTGTCTTCAAGAAACTGAGCCGCGTGAAGCATAACTTGCATCGAGCTACCCGTGGATAGATCGTCGGGCGAAGACGGAATAACCTATTCGAATTCGGAAGAATCGGAAGACATTTTGATGATAAAAAGGTTGGGATTTTATGAGAAATTGAAAGATGGGTTGTGATGATTTTGTGAAAAATGGGTTGTGATTTTAAAATGTGAAGGTGGGGGTTTTTTAAAGGGCGTGAGAATTTTTATTTTATTTTTTTAGTTTTCCTCCAACTAGCCGTTGGAATTTATTTGTAGCCGTTGGAATCACCTAAACCCTTGCACACTCATTCGGTTTCACAAGCCAATTTGCTACCCGATTTCCTAACCGATTGAGACGGGGCGGTGTTATCGCGTAACCCGATCGGTGCCGAGCCCAAGACCGAAGCCACTCCCTCCTCTCTTATGTTTTGAAAAAGAATGTAAGTTTGATGTTATTTTGCTTACTAACAAATTCATGCTTACCAATTGACAAATCCTCACCATTCATCTAATTTAATCTAATGGTACGGATTAACCTTAGATTTAAAAAGGTAAACATAAGTCCATGTTTTTTTTCTTGTCTTTTTGTCTTTCTTTTTTATTCAAATACTTTTTTCATACGTTGTTGTCTGTTTTCGTTCGTTTTTGTCCGTTTTCATACGTTTTCGTCCAATTTCATCAGTTTTCTTTCATTTTCATACGTTTTTGACGTGTTTTTACGCTTTCATACGTATTCGTCTGTTTTCTTACGTTTTCATTTATTTACATTTAGATTAAACAACTTAAACAAGTTGATTTTGCTCTAAACACATACTGTAGTTATTTAGTGAACTTTTGTTTATTATTTAAGTTGTGATTGAATTTGTCTATTTAATGAAAACATTGTGAGTATTTCAATAGGTTTTACAACGGGATTTGGAAATATTTGTGGTTGATCAGTGAAGAAGCTATGGTTAAACAAAGCACAACATCTTCATAAACAAACTAAAGAAGCTCAAACACATGTTACATCACAGGTGATATCACGTGTGGTATCACACGTGATTTCACAAGTGATATCATCTGTGATATCATGTGTGGTATCACAAGTGATATCATCTGTGATATCACACATGATTCAACAAAATAGAAGAAGCTGACATATCTGTGATGTTATCAGTGATATCAAATTCTCCTCCAAAAAGTTGAACATCATGAGAATGAGATACACGAAAAATTAGCAATAAAAGTGTGGTAGTTTGTAGTTATTCAAAAAATCACAAGTGATATTCTGAATATCACATAGTGATATTCAGAAAATCACAAGCGCTATTCAAAATATCACAAAATGATATTCTGAATATCACAGAATATCACAAAATGATATTCTGAATATCACAGAATATCACTTGTGATAGTACGAAACACAAGAAAACGTAAGAAAACGGATGAAAAAGTAAAAAAACGGACGAATGCATATGAAAACGGACGAAAACGTATGAAAGCGTAAAAACACGTCTGAAAATGAACGAAAACAAAAGAAACCGAATGAAAACGAACGAAAACATATGAAAAAGGACGAAAATGGACGAAAACGTAAGAAAACAGACAAAAACGTATGAAAACGGACGAAAACGTATGAAAACGGACAAAAATAGATGAAAACGTATAAAAGACAGACGAAAACGTATGAAAGCGAAGAAAAAACGCGAATTAAAAAAACGTTAAAAACGTGAAAAAAAAAATTATGAATAAAAACGTGAATTAGAAAGAAAAAAAGACAAAAAAAAGTGAAGAAAAATAAAAAGACAAAAAAAAGAAAAAAAAAAAACATGAACTTAAGTTTTGGTAAGCAACAAAATAAGAGTAAGCAAAAGAAAATTCCTCTCCATATCATAAACTTATTTTTTTATTACAAATAATAATTAAACATAGCCGCAATGTGTAAAACATTTTAAACATTTAGAAAAGATATGGTTTTTAACCGTTAAAAAGTCTGAAACAAAACGTGGATATGAATGAGATTTTATTATTCATAAGCCAAGATACACAATTTCTCAATACATAACTTATAACTGAAAAGATTAACAAACTATGGCTTTAGCTTAGTGGTAATGGTGTTGCAAATTAAAAGAAGGTGTTCAAATTTAATTCTCAAATATGACTTTTTTTAGTCTAAATTTACATTCTATCTCTTAAGCTTACAATTAACATTTTCATCCTGAATTAGAATATTTTATTTTGTTTTGGTAACTTAATTTCTTAAATTTAAATGCAATTTTATGTCATAAAATGTTTTATCGTTGACAATTTAATGAATTGAAAATATTATACCGATATACAAGTCGATATATATATATTTTTCACAAAGCTGCTGCAAAATGTTGATTTAAAAAGTCACGACTGCTACAACATTTAGGTTTAAAATAGTCGCTGTGAAGCGCAAACTAAACTATACTCGTTCAAAAACAAATGTTTCGTACATTATCAACAACTAAACTTTGTACATGGAGTTTTGAACATTTTGTTTAGACCCTATTACTATTTTTTTGGTTAAAGGGTTACCCCGGTGAATATTATTAAAGAATAATAAGACATTACAATGAAAGTTCAAAAGCCGATAGCGAATCTAAAGGCCTAAAAAGATGAAAAGAACATCAAAACGTCTAGGATAAAGAAACCAAAACACAAATATGACTAAGTGGTCCTAGAAAGACCCTATTACTATTGCAAAGACTGTTTATGAAAATATGTATATAACCAATCATGTATACTAGTTCTAAAAAAAAGAAAAAAAAAAATTCAATTAGTTTTCAAAAAATACTAAAATGATTAATGTACTTTTAGATGATTGTGAAATATAATATCGAAAATGAAAGAATTAACCCGTACACAAGACAGGTACATGCAATAAAACATGTCTTGGGACATCATATTTAACTAATTAAGACATTAAGTAACCAAATTTTGTGTATTGTCATTTCTTAAATGCATGTACTTAAATCTTAGTTAATCCCCTTTGAACAATAATGTTAGGAGAGATGAGATGAGATAAGTCAAGCGACTTTAGAAAAAGAAGGCTAAGATTAGGTATGGGGAGCAAGTAAAATAATGACACCATTATGTTTATTGACTTTTATTTTTGTGCTATATAAAGTGAGTAAAATTTCATAGACTTCGGGTCACTAGGTAAAATAATGACACCATTAAGTTTATTGACTCACTCTTAAATATTGTTGTAATCATAAAACCGGCCATCTTTTAGCCTACAATTAGGTTTACATCTAGAAAAATTTCAAAGTTTGCATGGTTAACAAAGCACACGTTGCATGGTAAATAAAGCACACGATTATAATCCAGAAACTGTATGTGTAATTTTGTTCAATTCCTATATGTGTAATTTTGTTCATTTCCTATATGTGTAACACTTGATGTAGTGCTATAGATGAATATGATGACTTTTGCTTTTTAAAGTTATTTCTTATCATTGTTTTTCCTATATATATTGATCCAAGTAAGCTACTTACTTTATCAAAATGCAACCACATGTCTGAACTTCATTCGAAAATTTAGTACTTTTTAGCAACAAACATTGGCATAAACTTATATAATTCGTCTCAGTCGATCTCCTTAAAGTCTTAAAACGTATATGCTTTTGTTTAGATATGATGTCTTGTCATCTAATTATCATCGGCATGGTATATAGATCACGAATCACTTAGCACTTCATCATGGAGAAGAATAAGAACTGATTGAGGTGATCATAAGGACATACACTCACATATGCTTTCACTAATCATTTAGTATGTTGAAACAATGTTACATAGTTCGCGCAGGATTTGCATGTACTCAAGAAATTAACAAAGCTTCTTATTGTCTATGTCTAGATGGTATATAACTATATATATCTAACTCTTGCATATCGATACTTTTACAGTTTTACGTACAAAGTTATTTGTGAAGCTTGTTTCATGATTTATGCTCAATATTGCTTAGGTAAAATGGCCTCGATCAGTAAGATAATAATGATAGTAAGTGTCATTTTGTAAATTTCAGTTAATATTTTAACTATTTTATTCCTAAACCAGCTAAAACATTCGTTAATAATTGTCCTTTTTTTTCTAGATAACGTTGGTGTAACCATGTCATGCTGATGAATGTATCAACTTAGACTTTTTGTAGAAAATATCTAACGTTATTTGTTTATATAGAAACACCCAAAAATCTATGAACTTTTCTAAAGATTCATATAAAATGTATTAAAAAAGTTCCACTCGAAAAAAATAGTTTCTACTAGCTTATTGTATATTCAATTTGTAGAAAATTATATAATTTTTTTTTTTTTTTTTTTTTTTTTTTTTTTTTTTTTAATTTGGTGATTCTAAGCCTTGACAATAAAACTAAACTGAGTTCAAGATCAATTATTTTCAAATATGAGTATTATATCTTTAAACTAAAACGGAAGGCCGGTGGACTTTTTAATAGTTTTTTCCCAATGGTCGGTGGACTAAAATAATCCTTTACACCTCATCACGGTGTGTCACCATATGGGCTCTTGCATGAGCGCCACCTGTTTCCTCTGGTTTTATAGTGCTTAGATTTACCACTTTGCAGCCACATTTTTTTGCCGGTTGCGCTTAATCGAAATATGATAGTTAGGGTTTCGGTTTTTGCCTTTTTTGGCCGGCTGATATTGGGCTTTATGGTTGATTCATGTTCAATTATACTTAACCTGGAGAAATTGCTTTGCAGGTAGCTTCTTTTTGTGGTTACGTTTAATCCAAATAGAAGAGTTAGATTTTCCGTTTGGGTTTTTTTTGGGTGCCTGATTTTGGGCTTTATGGTTGATTCATTTTCAATTACAGTTAATTGGAAGAATCAATGAGGTATGTAAATTTAATGTTGCCTTCAAAGTCTGAGTTTTTGAGGCCTGCTTGGCCTTCCGTTTTAGTTTAAAGATATAATGTTGGCTTCCTTGTACTACACGATGGACGCCTTGGGGGAAGCAGTCTGAGTTTTTGAAGGCTGATTGGCTTCTTATTTTTAATTGTTTTTTAGTAGGCTGAAGAAGTTATCAGACACTTTGTAGTTGTTAACTTTTGTAATGCCTAACAGGGTAACTGAATGGCTGTGATGATAGAATTTAAACGCGTTCAACTGGATTGGACTAAAGTTGAGATTCTCCATCTGTTGGCGGGGCAACTTTTGAAGTTTGCAGCCATTTTCGTTTGGCAAGGCAACTTACAAAGTTTTCAGCCACGTTGAAGCAATCCTCTTTATTCGGTTGTTTACGAGTCTGAGCCTAATGAAGTGCGGGGTTTACCTATTATACATTACCTAAAATACATAAGCCATGTGAATCGTGTGTTTTTTGATGGTTTTTAAATAAATGCGGCTGTTGTATTTTAACTTTAATGATGTCGTGTCTTGCTAAAATAATTATTATGGCGAGTGTAACACGTTGCTATTTTAGGTTGCTAATCATGATTAAGAAATTAAGGGCGATTAGGAAATTCTAGAAATGTTGCATTGTGATGAGTTTCCAAATACTCATCATTTTTGTGTAATCTAAACTGCAAATTCATCTGAAAACGCTCAAAAACACATCAAAATGATCAAATTATCACAAATCAGTGTTTTATGTGTTTTAAATTCAAAAATATCAAAATCAGATGAAAAACTTATCAAATTTGCAAAAATTGCAGTTTTAGTCCCCCAAGTTTCTAAAATTGTCAAAAACAGTCCCTGAGCACATAATTTCAAAAGAAAAGTCACCAAAGGTCCTTTTAAAATCATAAGTTGTCAAATTTAGTCCTTTGGTGAAAAATGTAAAAAGTTTTGAGAAAATTACAAATTGGTCCTTTAAGTTTGAAATTTGGCAGAAATGGCCCCCGGAAAATTGGGAAATGTCAACTTTAGTCCCTGTACTTTTGATACTTGTCATTAATGGTCCCTTGAAGTATCTTTGATGAGTTGGCAGTAATGGTCCTTGCAATTTTCAGATTTACACAATTGGTCCCTCTAATTATTAAAGCCTTAAACCATTTTTGGACCCTTACCTAATTCTTGACCCCCTGTCACAATACCATTTGAACCCCCCTTTTTAATATATTAGCCAGTCAAATGTGGTTTGACTATTCCAAACGCGCCAAAACAACTTTCCTCCCCACCATGCCTGCTTCTCTGCTCCACCATCCCCCCTCCTCTCTTTTCCACACCTTTGTCCCCCCTCCAAACACCATAATCCAAGAAACATTTAATGTATTCCTCTCCCACACTCAATCTCACTCCACCTGTCAAAAACTAATTTTGGCGCCAAAAAGATCAAATGGCCAATATTCACTCTTTTCATCCAATGGTCCAAATTTATTGGTGGGATATGCTCAAAAAGTCAAGAGGAAGCATTTGGAGTATAAAGGAGAGAAGAAAGAAGCAGAATGGAGAGTAGCTAGTTTTATCATTTTCCTTTAATGTCGTTTTTTTAGCTTAATATGTATTAACTAGTTCTAATTTGTATTTCTCAGTTTATTTGTATCAAACAAAGTCATTCAAGTGATTTGCAACTCTGTTTAAGTTTTAATTCAAGTTAATATTCATTTTCATCTTTTTAAGCTCACTGTTGAAATTTAAACTCTTAAATTCCTGTGTCAAAGATTTTAGAAGCTTATTTATAAGCTTAAACAAGCTTATGATAGCTTATTAAAACTTCCCACAAGCTCATATTACAACTTTAAGCAGTTTTGGTAAAAGTCAATGAAAGTCAACGTAGGCTCAAATTTGAATGGAAACTGATAAAGGGTGTTGCAGAAGGTTCTATGGGTTGGATTTAGTTAGGTTAGAATAGATTTAGATTTTGTTTTGGCCTGCAACATAGCTGGACTTCATGTGAGTTAATATATCAATTTCAAATTCCAAGTAAATTGCATACTGTTCTTGTTTATGTATCTGTTGTCACTCTTGGTTTTAATGTGTTTATTTAGGTGTATTTAGGGTAGTTAAGCTCAATTGGATCAATATCTTTAGCTGGTTTAGTGTTTTTATCAATTTAAGTTTGTAAATCAGTTGTAAGCTAGTGTTTGGATTTGGTATTTAAACTGAGGTATAGGCTCATGCAATGCTTAGTTCCTGTTGTCTCATGTTTGTGTAGTCCTTTGATGCTCATTTAAGACTTAACCTTGTGCCTGCTAAGTCCCATAGTCAAAATTCCATATCATGTAATCTAGCAGCTCACTGTTGTGGTCTTTGCATATACAAATCTTATTCCTTGTTCAAAATCCATAGATATATAGTGCAGTAGTGTTATTTCATGTATTAATATCATTATCTGTCCTTAAATCATGATTAAAATCCATTTTAGTCAACTTTCCTAGTTTTTCATCAAAAGTCAAAACTTTGAAAAGTCAGTTTTGGGCTCAACTAAGAAGATTTTTCATGAGCTCATTTCTTAATCATTTTTAATGAAAATTGTGGTTTTAGAAAGCCCTACTGCTCTAGTTTCTTTTTGTTATTTTTGCATATTTTTGTGATTTTTATACAAGCTTCAAACAAGCTTGTACTTTGGGTCTCAACTGCCCTGTGCAAAAACTCAGCTTATGCTGAGTTTTTCTCAGTTCTTTGCATCCTTGCACAGGGCTTAGTTTAGCTTAACTAGGTCTGAGCTTTGGTTTGCTAGATCCCAACCAGGTCTTCTCCAAGTCCCAAGTATTATTTTTCATGTTTCAGCTTATTATGTAGCTTATTTCATAGTTCAAAGTAGCCTGCTAGTCACTGTTTTTAGCTTTTAGCTTTTCTCATCAATCTGTTATATCTAGCTTTTCAGAGGTTAGAGCTTGTTGATATTTGTTGAAATTTGGTTCTTCTAGCATATCCAAGCTTCTGTCTAAGTTGGGTAGTCTTTGGATTCCATTAGCTTATTGGAAGTGCTTATTTTCAAGCACTTTCCACATCAGTTCCTTATTCTTGTACACAAGCCCTGGTTTTTCTATTTTTCCCAGCCTCCTAATATCATTTTAGACTTTCCCTGAAATTTTCAGATTTTTCCAAGTAGTTTTGCTATTTTTCCTAATTTAAATTAGTTTTTAAGTATTTTTAATTAGCTTTTAATACAAAAAATTAGAAAAAGGTTCTAAAAAACAATTTTTCAATTTTCTTAGGTTTAGATAAATGTAAAAAGCTTAAAAAGTATTTTTCCATATTTTTCTCCTTTTATTTGGTATTTTTAATAATTTAAATTAGTTTTAAATAGTTTTAAATTAATAATAAATACATAAAAAGTCTTAAAAATATATTTTTAGTTTTAAAATTAGTTTTATCATATTTTAGATTTTTCTAAGTCTTAACTTTATTTTTCTAGTCTTATTTCATATTTTCTTTTATTTTAGAGTATTATTAAATAGTTTAAATTAGTTTTTAATTAATAAAAATTAAATAAATAGTTGTAAAAATAATTTTCTTTTTCTAATAATTTTCTTATATCATTAGGTTTGTAAAAATGTATTTTTCATATTTTTAAGATCTATATTGTATAAGTTTCACTTTTTATTTTGTACGTTTACGTTATTTTTATTTAAACGTAAGTTTTTCGTTTTAGGTTTTAAACGTTCATCACTTTAAATATAGTGATAGCGTTTATTTAATATCTTTTATCTTTTTAATTTTCTTAATTTGCATTTAAGTCGCTTTTGTTTATAACCTTTTTCAGTAGTGTAATATTCAATTTCAAATCCTTTCTGATCGCTATCATTAGTGATCATTCTACCGTCTGATCAAGTGTTTATCGCACCATTGAGTCTCCGTGGGACTTAACGACCCGGGAATCCCCTGTATTCCCTGATCTTCATTGTATTTGTGTCTGAGCTGTTTTAAGTCTGTTTAGACTTGACTGTTTAGCACCAATCACATTGAGTCACTGATTTCAATACATATCGTGGTTAGTTTCGTCTAGGGGTTTTGAGTATCACGTCAGTGATTCTTGAGCTCTGCCTATTTGGTTGTGTGTAAACTGTGCATACATACGAGATGTCGTTATACTCACGACAGATCTGAGCATTAGTTATGATGATACTGCTAGCCATAAGAAAACTATGCGGTTGCGGCTTCCTGGTCACATTTTTAGACGTCAGCTTCATGGTAGGTTGTGTGAAAAAAATTTATGTGTCATGGTATTTTGTATGTTTTTCCTGCATATGTGCGTTCGTCTAATATAGCTAATAATATGTACCTTAACGATCTGTTTTGTGTGTCTGTAGGTTGTTCTTTGGGCCCAAAAGTTTTGGCCAGCGCTCTGATCTAAGTCTTGCATTTCTTCGGTATCGACTTTTGCTGATCAGTATTTAGCAAATGGATGTTGTGACCCGTATCGGCCAAGAAAAACTAATCCCTATTACCGGTGTACTCGGATTGCTTTTTCTTGGTCGAATACTGATCACCACTTATGATTTCCGTAAGGCATCCACCAGAGCGTCTGGTCTTTCATGCAACATTTCTATCCTTGTGGATACATGTATTTATTTTCAATCTGAATTTCGTTGTTCTTTTTAGGATTATCTGTAGGTAGCGTTACAATCTTATGGTTGGTTCATTATTAACAGGCGATGATGACAATATGCTGACCATAGCGCATACATTTTCTTTGCGCGCATCTTGGCATGGCGGTCATATCGAGTGTATGGCTGCATCCATGGTAGTAGCCTGGTATTGCTATTGTGTACAGTAGTATAATCTTATGGTTGATTCACTATCAACAGGCGATGATGATAATATGCTGAGCATTGCGCATACATTTTCTTTGCGCGCATCGTGGCAAGGTGGTCATATCCAGTGTATGGCTGCAGCCATGGTCGTAGCGTGGTATAGCTATTGTGTACATATATCCGAGCCTCATTTGGTGTCAACATGAACGTGTTTATGTGACTTACAACGTGTTATCAAAACCGTAGACCAGGTGCTGAACAAACATATGTTCTCACGGTATTTGGTGCGTGTATTGTATCTTTAAACTAAAATAGAAGGCCAGTGGACTCTTAAATACTACCACCTGTTTCCTCTGATTTTTATAGTTTAACAGATTCACTATCAACAGGCGATGATGATAATATGCTGAGCATTGCGTATACATGGTGGTAGCGTGGTATCGCTATCGTGGCAAGGCGGTCATATCCAGTGTATGGCTGCAGCCATGGTGGTAGCGTGGTATCGCTATTGTCTACACATATCTGAGCCTCATTTGGTGTCAACATGAATGTGTTTTTGTGACTTACAACGTGTTACCGAAACCGTGGACCAGCTGCTGAACAAACATATGTTCTCACGGTATTTGGTGCGTGTATTGTATCTTTAAACTAAAAGGGAAGGCCAGTGGACTCTTTAATACCACCACCTGTTTCCTTTGATTTTTATAGTTTAACAGATATGTTCCAATGGCCGGCGAATTTTTTTATAATTCTCATCGAATGTTGGATATACTAAAATATTCAGAGATTATTAGATGCTCGGTGGGAATAAATATTACTTACAAGAAAAATGGGTCGGTTCACCTTGCTGATATGTTAGCCGTATTCATTTTGGGGTCGGGGCTTCCTTTTGGTAAAGATGTGCTCATGTGTATGCGGCCTTTTCATTGTAACGTATACGTGGTGGTTATTAGTGGTTTAATTTTCCATTCCGGTTTAGAATTTTAGATACCTTACCTCATCTGGGAGGAAATTTGGTATGTGGGTGAGATTTGACATGCATTTGGGTTTTCTTTGTTTTACGACAGTCATGTTAGTCGCTTGTTATCGCCGGTGTATACATGTATCGTGTCACGGCACCCATATGCTGTGTATGGTTGTAACTATGTTGGTGGCGTGGTATCGCTATTGTATACGCATATCTATGTGTGCCGTTTGGTTCTCAGTCTATCTGCGCCGTTTGGTTTTGAGCGCATGAATTTTGGTGTTCTCCCTTTTTATAGGCGATGATGATAATATGTTGATCATGACGCATACCTATCCTTTGTGCGCATCATGGCACGGCAGTCATATTGAGTGTATGGCTGTAGCCATGCTGGTAGCTTGGTATCGCTATTCTATACGCATATCTGAGCCTCATTTGGTGCCAACATCCATGTGTTTCTGTGACCTACGACCTGTTAGCAAAAGTGCATCCCTTATTTGGGCCGTTTGGTTTTGAGCCTATAATCTCTCCAATTCATTTTTCTGTGTCATAGTAACGGGTTAGCAAAAGTTTGGATTTCGTCGTAGATAAACGTAGGTTCCCACAGTATTTGGTGCGTGTTGGTAGGTTCAAATTCTAATATTGTAATAAGACTATTTTGAATACCGATATTCTAACATTGTGTCTACGCTTATATGACCTTTCAGGTTCAGTGGTTGCTGCAGTGCCGTAAGCGGGGAGCGATAGCAATTGCTGATGCATTTGCAATCACTTCGAGAAGAATCTTATCTAACCGAGTTGTTGTGTCATTGACGCACATGAATTTCGGTGTTCTCCCTTTTTATAGGCGATGATGATAATATGCTGACCATTACGCATACCTTTCCTTTGCACGCATCGTGGCACGGCAGTCATATTGAGTGTATGGCTGCATCCATGCTGGTAGCTTGCTATCGCTATTCTATACGCATATCTGAGCCTCATTTGATGCCAACATCCATGTGTTTCTGTGACATACGACGTGTTACCGAAAGTGCATCTCTTATTTGGGACGTTTGGTTTTGAGCCTATAATAATGCTGGCTGACTTCTACTTTCTATGTATTTTCATATTGGTATGTTCAATATCTAATACTGTAATAAGACTATTTTGAATGCCGATATTCTGATATTGTATATACGCTTATATGACCTTTCAGGTTCAGCGGTTGCTGCAGCGCCGTAAGCGGAGAGCGATTGGAATTGCTGATGCGTTTGCAATCTGTTTGAGTAGAATCTTATCTAACTGAATTGTTGTGTCACTGATTGGGATCTTTCCACCTGGTAGAATATTTCGAGCCTCATTTGCTAATATTGATATGAGATGTTTATGATATTGGCCTGTTCTAATTCACCCCTCGAAATCCTTTCGTTCCCACAACGGTCTAGCAAAACGCCTGGTGCAGGCCTTTGCATAACAGCTGTTGAAATGGCAAAAGGAATTCAATGGGGCGACTAAACAGGTATCGCTATCCTGAACATCACGTCTCGATATTAGCGACCGACGCTTTAAGTGCGCTCCCGAGTGGAAAGAGCTGAGTCAATGACGCAACAATATTGAGGTACGGAAGATAATCTTATGCAGCTGGGTGGTCGTGTCATCGATTGGAATCTTTCCACCCGGTAGAATGTTACAGATTTCATTTGGTTATATTGAAACGAGATGTTCAAGATAACGCCCCGTTCTGATCTTCCGCTCGAATTCCACCCGGTAGAATGTTACAGATTTCATTTGATAAAGACAGTTGCAAAAAGATTGTTGAAATAGCAAAAGGGATTCGAGGGGCGATCAGACGGGTCTCACTATCGTGAACATCGCGTCTCAACATTACGAAATGACGTCTGGCATGTGCTAGCGAGTGGAAACACTCTACTCGATGACGCAACCATATTCAGGTACGTATACAAGCAAAAATTGTTTACGCAATCAAATAGTCGTGTAATCGATTGGAATCTTTCCACTCTGTATGTTTAGGATATTGGTCGATTCTCATATTCCCCTCGAATTCCTTTCGTTGCGAAAATGGTCTAGCAATTTGTCTGGTCCAGACTTTTGCGCAAAGGCTCTTGGCACAGCAAAAGGAATTTGAGGGGGTGATTAGACGGGTGTCACTATCCTGAAGATCGACTGTCAACGTCATCGGTCGACGATTTCGGTATCCTTCCGACGGGAAGGCTTCGACTCGATGATGTAACACTATTCGGGTACGGAACAAAAGGTTCCTTAACAGAATATAACTTGTGCGGGAACAAATGATGGTGACAACCTGCTCGAGCATGTACGTATACGCGTATTTCTATTTTATTGCCGTTCTTTTATTTTTCTATATTTGTTCACTATTGTTTTCGAAATTATCCAGTTTAGCGTTAACATGTCAAAAGTCCAACATCTCTTGATTTTGTTCGTTTTTATAAAATGATGTCATTAGGTTAATTAATCTTAACACAATTGTTTTCGTGTGCAAGAGCTTCTCAGGTTTGTTGTAAATTCGGACATGGACATACCTATAAAAAAATGTGACGATAAGGTTCGTCTTGGGGATATATAGAGAGAAGCAGAGGTTGTCAAAGGAACGTCGCTATAATTTTCGGCTCACTCACAAAACGTTTTGAGCTAAGCTAATATTTACGAACTTGTACGTAAAGAAGACCATCTTTGCATTATTGATGAGTGGTTTAATGTCGTTTGGTATTTTGTATCAACGACATTGATATAAGTGTTACCAATTCAGGCTAAATTGTAAGTCTAAATTATTGAATGTATATATACTAAATGTATTATTAGCAGTTTCGCATACTTTTTTTCCCATTACTAATATCTTAGCCTGCTAAACCCGCGATATCTAAAACTACTAGCTCTAAAAAAATTTGACTCTTAATTCACTCAAATCGGTTCCACATTCTAAAGACAACGTTACATAAAGTCATAAACCTTTTCCTCTAAAAAATAGTTCCGCAAAGCACAACGTGCGCGTTTTAAAAAAAAACGGTGAGAACCCTCCTCGCAGCGCGAGGGGGCGTTTTCACCTAGTTCATTCTAAAATGAAATAGTTTGATTATTTGTTGTTTGACAAAAGCTGCAAGAATTATTTTTTTTTTTTTTTTTTTTTTTTTTTTTTTTTTTTTTTTTGAACATAAGAATTTTGACATTTGCCATAAAATAAAACAAAAACATAATAAAAACAATGTTTTTTATACGAAGTATCATTACACAGAATTGTGTAACTTGGGCCATTGCGAGCATTTTCTTGTCGTACTATACAAGGATAGACAACGATTTATATCTTGAGACACTGTACTTGATATATATAAAAAAGATAGCCCCTAATTAAGATGTTTAGGCAAATATCTCATTCGTCCTAGCTAGACTTGTGACTTAGCGTGTGTTTGTTTCATTAAAATGTTTTACGTCTCAATTTGACTATCACATCTTTCTAGTAAAAAGTGGCTAGAAAGTCTAAGGGTGTGTTTGTTTTTCTAAAAAAAGTCTTACTAGCCCTCTTACTCTTACCAGTAAGAGGATGGCAGACGTTTTGCTTGTTTGTTTTTTTTCTTTTAAGTCAGACCCAGTTAGACATATAACATCTTACTCAGTAAGAGGTGGGGGACTTGTCTTACTGCCTTTTACTCGATAAGAGACTGAAGACTTGTGTTAATATAATATATTTGATGGTTTATTAACTATGTTATATTTATGATAAAAAGTCTTGTTTCATATTTAAATAAGTTACTTATTATCGCATTGCGTTGGTTTAATAAATAAATTGCAGAAACGAACACTTAAAATCATCCGACATCAATTATACAATAACAAACAACATTATTTCGTTCAGATTTAGACTTTCTAGCCACCTCTTACTGGTAAGATGTGGTAGTCAGATTCAGACCTAAAACATCTTAATGAAACAAACACACCCTTAGGTGGTGTTTGTTTTTTCAAAAATGCATCTTAACAGCATCTTAATCTGACTCATTAAGACACGGTCAGAAATTTAGGTCATTAAGGTAGTGTTTGTTTGTGATTTAATTGACTTAATATGAAAAAAACTGAATTCATTAAGTCATATGAAAACTGTTTGTTTGTGACTTAATTGAAAAATATGACTGAAAATATTAAGTATTAAAACTGAGGATGTCTGCATTAAGTCATCTCTTAATTAAACATGACTTAATAAAAAAATGAACAAACAAGCCCTTAAGAGTGTTTGTTTTTTTCATGTCATTCAGAGGCGGTAAGAGTCAACCAGTGTTAAGAGCATTTGTTTTTTTATGGTCATTAAGAGGAGGTAAGGGATATAAACCTCTTAACGAACTAGATATAGAGGGAGTGTCTTAACACCTTTTAATGTCTCTTTTTTTATTCTTAATTTTTTTATTTTATATTTTGTTATAATTTTTTTATTTCGGTGTTTTTTGTTCATTTTTTTGGTCTTGTTTCACTTTTTCTTTTGTATTAAAAGTAATAAATAGAATCATTGCATATGTTTTAATTGATAAAGAATGTATGTGACAATTTATATTTTGTAAAAATTGAAAGGTTCCGTTTTGGACTCATATATATCAACTATAACGCGACCAATTTAGTTAATCGTTTTAAGAAGCTCAAGATAAACTCCGACACGTTTATTTTTGTCAAATAAACATTAGATTACGCTTTGTTTAAAATACTTTTAACTTTAAATTGATTATATAATATAAAATTCATTTTTTCTATATTTAATAAAGTTTATTTCTTATGCGAATGCAATTGTTTAATATTTAAACTGTAAAAACTGATAGTTTAACACATAGAGAAATTTTTATAAAAACAAACAGTTTTATTTGAGTCAGATTTAGATTTCTCAACCACTTATTCAGATTAAGATTGAAATCAGATACAGATTTTTGTACCGCATATTCAGATTTAGATGTACGATTCAGATTCAGAGCCTTTTAATAAACAAACAACACTTTAGTGTTTTAGCTGGGTGCAGTAGCTGACCGTCTAAGACCTTAAAAATTGAAGGTTTTTAAAATTTACCTCATTTGTTATTATGTGTTTCTTGTCTTCTGACAATAATTTTGAGACGGAAGGAGTAATATAGACACATAACTTTCCTAACAAAGACTGTACGGTAAAATATAATTTAGTTGAGTCATATGTCTCTATTAAATGAGCCATTAAGTTTAAAAGATATCATCTCCAATGAGTCATTTAAAACTAAATCATCACTTTCGTACTAGTATTTCGTTATTTTCATTCAACGGCTATTACTTACATATCTTTTGGGCATTTTGTGAATTAAACCAATTTGAAAAATAATCAAACCAAAAAAAAAAAAAAAACAGTACATTAGTTGTCATAATTTTAATTAAGTGTCTTTATCATCTAAAGTATTTTGTTTATTTATTATCAGAATAAGCTTTTGGTTATTCTTTACAAGGTCTAACATATATTTTACATCAAACTGAATTCAGATATTTAATTGCGGATTTTTCATCAAACAATGCTTGATGGATGACGTTTTTTATGTAGCTAGTTTGCGTTGTATTTCTTTAGGTGTTAGAAACTTTTTATTTGAGGTTAGTTTTTTAGGGCCTCGCTATCGTTTTTCTCTCAAGGTCGCCGAATACTTGAGGAAGACCCTGCCAACCCTGCTATGGACTTGCAATAATTTATGCAACTTGCAAAATACACTTGTAGAAATGTACGTAACTCTTTCAATAATCGATGCCAATTATTACGACATATATCACGTTACACTCCACCTACTCTCCGAAAGTTGATTTTTCGACAACCCAACTGACTCATACCGAGTCGTCCTATAGCTATGATCAAGTGAAATTTATATTACGGACAACTTAGTCGATACTAGTCTAACCCATTGGTGGTTATAGATTTTGTTCCTTTTTAAATATGATGAGAAATGAACATGGGATAGTCCCGAATGTCTCCATCTAGCAATCAACTAAACTACAAGACGTGATTTAAGATAGCAACCGATACATTTTGGTAAAAAAAGAAAACTTATAAAAATGTTAAACAAGAGACATCTAATCGATTGTCGAGAGCTAAACAAATAGCCGTTCATGTTAACACATCAAAGATCAAATCTATCCGCAATGTTAAGAACATGCAACAGTCAAAGCGGCAACGACAACAACGAAGTGAACGAACACAATTCATGTAAGAAAAACCCTAGCAAGTGATGTTTTAAGACTATCAGATACACTGATGTGGGGTATGTTTGGCAAAACTAGCTGTAAGCTGTATGCTGTAAGCTGTAAACTGTAAGCTGTAAGCTGTTAACTGCAAAACTGTTAACATGAGCTACAAGCTGTATCTTTTTTTCAATAAAAGTGTTTGGTAAGTTAGCGGTTAAATGTAATTATAAGATGTAAAATGACGTAAAAGGATATATACATAATTATAAACAAATGTTTAGAGGGTATATCAGTAATTTAAAGTTTTAACAGCTCCAAAATGTTTAAAAAGCTTCATGAATCAGCTTTTCATTTGGGAGCTATTTTTTTGAAATAAAAGCTTGAAGTTAATGCATCAAAACGTATCCAAACGGAGCTATTTATTTTAAAAGAGATTATTTTATAACAAAAAGCTAACAGCTCCAAATAAAGCTCTTGCCAAACAGGCCTTATGTATTTTGAGAAACATCAAGCAATCAACATTACACTACTGTATAAGGTGCTCATTTACCGAATGTATCTATCACGCGCACGAATATTGATTTTATTTTATTACCACTCATTGTCGATACCTTTATATGACACTTACTTTGTGAACTTCTTGATATAATTCAAGGCACCAGTGAATTCATCATTGATGCCACATTGTTAAAAAAAAGTTTATAAGACGACGGTAAGTTAATAACACATGGCTTTTATAAAAAAGTTTTAAATTCTCTTTAGAAATGTCTTGTACCCTTTCTGACCCTAAATACTATCTCCGTCACAAACGTCTATCTTTTTGTTTTATGTGTATCAACATAAGTGTTTACTTTTAAATTACAACTGACTAATATATTTCAAAAAGATAAAATTGTCATTCGATTAGGAACAATGCAATAACTTGGATTTCATGAAACTACATATCATTCCAATAATGAACACCTATCCTATAAAAGTTCAGAGGATAAATGTAAAATATTTCTTAAAGATTTTATTTTTTCCTTTTTTTTTTCTTTTTTGTTTTTGTTTTTGTTTTTTTTTTTTTTTTTTTTTTGATAAAACATCAATACACCAAGGATAAGTCACGAAGATAATAGTTAAGTTGAGCAAATTGCAACAACTAATCCAGTGATTTTCTGTAAAGAGTTGCCCTGGTTAATGTATTACTCTTAAAAAGCGTTTAAGTACACAGTATGTGTGTGAAATCTCACATCTCATAGGCGAAAACATATGCATCTTCTGTGCTTCAAACCATAGTACATATCATAAGAATGACACACAGACTTATAAACCTACTAAAAAAAGCACTAACGACAAGAATACATTTGACTCACAATGACACCAAACGTAACCCTTTCGTTTAACTTGACCTCGAAGAGTGATATCGAACGCGTTACATAATTGTAATTGTTGTTCGATTAATACAAAAGCATCATTTCTGTAACCATCATAAAGGTCATAATTTTCATCCTCAAGAAGACTTGTATCGTTTGCACCACCACCAGCTCGATCTGCAAATGAAGCCATGAAACAAGCCGATTCATTATATACCTCCTCAACTTCACTATCCGAATTTCTTTCTTGATCTCCCATTGAAGTACTAGGCGTAGATGTCGATTCTAAAGTCACCCTATTTTCTTTATTGGACATATGTTTATCATTTTGCCCATTGCCATCTACGCGACTCGCCTCTTGAGCACTAAGGATTTTATTTTGGTCAATACCCCCTTCTTCGTCCACGTTCACCATAGTGCCTAAAGCTTCAAAGGAATCTGATGTAGTAGTAATATTAGCAGCTTTTATAGTATTCACTCCCTTTGTTTTTTCTTGTGTCGTGTCTGTCTTCTTATTAGGTTGAATTGGTCTATAAACCATGTGAGATTTCAAACCAATATGAATCCCACGAACAGCTTGATTTTGGTTCTTCGCATTCTTCAACCTGTCCGAGATGGTTTTCTATGGAGATTGGTCCAAAACAATCGTCTTAGGACATTGTTCCAAAGAACGACCAAACAATCTGCAAGTTGAAAATCTCGACGGTTTCCACTCATACTCAACACAAACAGTGTTCAAAATATACTCATCCACCTCAAGTTTTAGAACTACTACAACGAGCATATTTTTCAAATCAATATCTGCTCGTAAGCCTGTCATAACACTCGCATAACTAGGGCGACCTCATGATTCCGTGCACATAGCTGTAGTATAGGCATCTAACATCAATGGGGTACCAAGCTTTGTTGCAATAGCACTCAACGCATCAGTGAACGTAGTAATAGGTATATCATGGAATTTCACCTAAACATGCACACTACTCAAGTCCTCCTTTGTTAGATTCGCATTCGAAGACCATTTCCTAAAGATAAATGGCACCTTAAGAACCAATCACGGGCCATTTCAAGCATTGCTTCCATACCATTCTTTGAACTCAACCTGAAAAAGAAAATGCCTTTTGAGTTCACCATTGTTTGAATAGGGCCATATTTATTCCAAGCATTCTTAACATAATTTTCAACAACCGGATACGCTACCTTGCCCAGAAAAAATCCATACACCGAATTACCAAAGCGTTCATTAACTTCGCTACCCGAATCTAATGAAATCGCAACATCAGCCCCATTACCAGTCGAATGTACGAAAGTTAACCTTTTTCACATTCAAATATGCGTTAACACATTGTGCATGAGAACTCGCATCCCCAATTACTAGGATTTAATGGTGTCTAATCATCTCCCTTGTTTTTCTGATTTGACAAAGCCAAACAATAATTTTTAGAACCTCCAGAATGTATGCATAACTCGTGCAAAAAATTTGATGTGCAGTTATCGTTTATGCAAGAATTGTACTTCCACCAAGAGTTTTAACTAGGACTGGGACGACAATTTTTAAGTTGGCGAAACCACGGAAGGAGTAATACCTTTAAGGGTGGTCAGGGAAGGGTCAGAAATGGTTCCAGGATTAACCCGATGAAGCCGGATACTATTAAGTCAAAAAAGTTCGAAAGTTAACCTTATTCACATTCAAAGATGCGTTAACACACTGTGCATAAGAATTTGTATCCCGCTTATTCACATCAGCCCCATTACTAGGATTTAATGATTTCCCATAATCTCCTGTGATATGGCCAAGCCAAAAAATAGTTTTTAGAACTTCAAGAATGTATGCATAATCCCATGCAGAAAATTTGATGTGCAATCATCGTTTATACAAGAATTGTACTTCCACCAAGAATTTTAACTAGGAATGCGACACCAATTTAAAGTTCTAAAACATTGGACTACGATTTGGCCGAACCACGGAAAGAGTATTACATTTGGGGGTGGTCAGGGAAGGGTCGAAAATGGTCTCGAAATTAACCCGATAAAATCGCGTACTACTGAGTCAAAAGACTCATCTTCTTTAAGTAACCTAAATAGGGAAAATCAAATCCGTTTACCAGTTTTACGGAAAAAGTATTACAATTTAGGCATTGATTGCCACACTCTCATTTCTTATTTGCACACTAAAATATATGAACTAATAAAACAACATATGATAAATATACAATTGCTTAACGCACATATTTAAATTTACAAATAAAAAATTATAATGTGCAAATCATTAGCCTTTACACTAAAAACTTAAATTTAATTACGGAGTATTTAAATTAGAACACACACATGTAAATGTGAGTAAGAGGGGCCGCGCGATCACATACAAAAGATGAATAAGCACTTGACACAATAGGTCACAATACGACACCATAGAGGGTAAAAAAACAATTTTAATCCAGTTAACGATCGACAGAAAACAATTTTGATCCAATTAATAATCGACACACGGCTCATGATTGATTGGACAATTTCTTGACTTTATGCTGTATGTACGATAGCACCACGTGGGACCTAGTGGGACCCACCCTCTCAATCGTGGAGTTGCGTCCTACACGGCTTTTATAAAATAAAGTCAAAAAAGGTTTTTGTTTTTGAGAAAAAAGTAATCACTTTTCACAAAATTAAACTTACTATTTACAAAATTCAACACCATAGATGACTTGTAATCCATGCAAAACTGATTGTAACTTTGTTTGGTATTGTGGATTTGAGGTGTGGAAATAGATATTGCCGTTTAATTGATTGATGTAGGGTGGGCCCGTGTGGGTCCCACATGGTTCGATTCCTTTTAGCGGGTCATTTCTAAATGAGTGCTTGGTGATTGACGCGTGTACAGTGGCGAGTGGGTCCCACGCTCCGGGACCGAGGTCGGAGAAAACCATGGTATGGTGTCGTGCCACATATTTATTGATCGACGTTTGTAACTTTGAAACGTTGGTTTGGTTTTCTTATTGTTAATTAGTCTTTTTATTTTATGTGATCATGATAAACCTATATAAAAGGATTAGGTTGCATGACAAATAATTTTCTTACTAAAATATGTTATCTAATGTTTGAAACTTTTTAAAATTGTCCCAATATAACTAATTTTGTGGAATTTGATATCACAAAATTTGACATGTGTTACTGTTTTTTAAAGTATGTGTAACATTTTATGTCACATTTTGTAGTGTATGTAACAAAACAGGTTTTTGAAAAATGTTTTATTGATATTTTATAGCTTAAATCCTATCTAAAAATTAAAGAAACTTTGCACACGTTTACTTTTACTTTGCAGTTTGCACACGAACATCTGATGTTATAAATAGTTGTTCATTTAGTATATGATGCTTTTTGTGCTTCTTCTCTATTAGAGCATACCCAACCATAACATTATAACACCAATAACATCGTCTACGTCAGCGTCACACCAGCTTTAACATTTAACATTAACATCCTCAAAAAACACCCACAATCATAACATCTCAATAACATCAATAACATTCCCAACAATTTACAAAACAACCCCTCATTTAGGGGCATAAATGAAAAAAAAAAAAAAAAAAAAAAACCCTTTAACGCTCAGGGACTAACGGGGCAATAACGCGCAACTTTCAAGGGGAATAACGGCTTAACGCCGTTAATATAGTCTTCAACGCCGTTATGGCGTGAAGGTTGCACATGCTCTTATGTGCAAATCAAACTCGCTATAAAAAGTAGTAATGTTAAGTTATTTATTCACACTATTTTTAAATTATGTTTCATCGAGAGAAATCACATAGTTTGTGTTACCAATAAAATTTTATAGTGTAACTAGTGAAATACATCTATGAGGTTTATCAGTTTTAACCCAAAACATTGTTTTCATAAACTTGTGACAATCATTATCTCTTCGTTCGTAAAAGTTAGACACAATACATTCATAAGGATTAACAATTTGATTTTTTCTTTGTTATCTCGTAGTTAGACACTCATCTTAATAAAATTACTCCCAAACACCCTTGTTATTCAATCCATTTTTACTCCCACCGCCCATATGCAACCTTCATCACCATCATCATCATTTTTCTCCACCACCTTCAACACCACAAAATATCTAAGCCTCTAACCATAAATCACTTATAACACAACAAAAATATCAAAACTAGTTACCATGAAATTGCTCCTAATACCTCATATCATCATTATCTTCAGTGTTCTAAAAGGAGTGTCATGGCGCCGCTAAGACGTGAGGTGTGCCATGGCGCCTCTATGGCGTGACCTTCGATATGTGGCGCTTTTTTTGAGGCGTTTTTAAGGAATCTAGTTACAATGTTATGCAAACCACGTATATGGGCCTGGTAATTGCGATTTGGGCATGGTATTTGGGTTTTTGTGAAAGAAATGAAGAAGATTACATTCAGTGATAGTTTCTTAACTTTATACCTTATGTATCACACCTTTTGCAAACTCGATATATATGAAATATGATATAAATATATAAATCTATAAATATATATAACTTACAAAACATATTCGGCTATTTAGGGGTTCTCTAGAAATATTTCATTATATGTCTTGCCATTGATAAAAGGACTTTAGAAGCTTCAGTTGGAGTAGTTTTAGGTTACAGATAAGGGTGTGCGTGGTCCAAAAACCGGACCGGACCGGCCAAGACCGGACCGGACCGAAAACCGATTTCGGCATAAACCCTATACCGAGACCGGACCGAATTTTGTCGGTCCGGTCTCGGTCCGGACCGGTCCGGTTGGTCCTTCGGTCGGTCCGGTCCAACAAGGCCAAATTCGTCGGTTTTGGTCCGGTCCGCCAATTAGCCCAAAAGCAGGGACCGCGGATCGGACCGAATGTGGTCGGTCCGGTCTCGGTCCATGTCGGTCCGGTCGGTCCTTCGGTCGGTCCGGTCCGTTCGGGTCATATGCTCACCCTTAGTTACAGATATCTAGAGACATATTTTTATATGTTTCTCAATGTGGATGTGGTTTTGAAGATGTAACTATGCAATGTAATTCAATTGTTTGATGTTTTGCTTGTTGCAACTTTTAATTTGTTGATTCATTAGGTGTGTCTTGTTCATGTAATTATAAGTTAGAGAAAGTGAAACAAAGTAAGTGGTATGAAATTATATTTGGTGTGGATATGCTTTGTTTTAATCTTAGCTAATTATAAGTTAGAGAAAGTGAAACAAAGTAAGTGGTATGAAATTATATTTGGTGTGGATATGCTTTGTTTTAATCTTAGCTACTTATTAAATGTTTAGTTTTTAGATGCTTTCTGATGTGAACGTTAATGTTTAATTTTTAGATGCTTTCTGATGTTAATGTTAAACGCATGGTTGATTCAGTTAGATAAGAACGAAGTTGAAGTTATAATTTGACCAAAAGCATGTTAAAGGTTAGAAACAATGCAAAACTAGGAAAGCATAAGAAATTCCTGCCATGAGAGCATCATATCTAGCCAAATGCTTTTTTTTTTTATCTAATATTTATAAGTGGACATCAGTGGTGATTCTTTTTATATGATTTTATTTGTATTCTTTATGTTCAGTTTTTCGATCCTTAAAACCTTACATTTGTCAAATTTATCTTCATGTTTTAATAAATCTTAAATAAAAATCAGTGGTATATGATCAAGTTATCATTAGTGTGAACGTGTTTTATTTTAATCTTAGCCACTTACTGAATGTTTAGTTTTTGGATGCTGTCTGATTTGAGCGTTAAATGCATGGTTGATTCAGGATTTGGGTTTACTTGAGTTGCGTTATTTGGGAAACGTATTCATATTCTAGGTGATTTTATGCTCTTTTTGGGGATTTTGGTTGTTTTAAGCTCATTTCTAATTATTCTCATGTTTGTTTGTCTCATGTTTCTTTTGTAAATCGATATTTTGCAATGTTGTCTCAATTCAAAATGATTAATTATTATCTGCGACCAGTGATATTTCGTTGTACTGTTATTGTTGACGTTCTTAAACCAAAATATGAAAGGAAAATTAAAACATGAAACTAGAAATAATGAGGTTCAAGTGCCTAATGACCCATTAACAAGAAACGATAAATATATTGGTTTGCGTCTCTTACTTAAGAGACAAGGTTTAAGAAGGGGACTGTATGATGGCAGAAGCGATGGGCATTTAGATGTTTTTGATGATGGTTTACGATAAGGATATTTTGATGGGCGTGTAATCACCCGTGGTGCGAATGTTGAATCTTTGGGATTGAGTTGCATTAAAGTTAAAGATGAATAAGAGTTTTCGTTAGTTTTTTTATATATTATAGCCACTTTAATGATTAAATATATGCTTAGGCATTATTTTTGTAGTCAACTGAGTTGTTTTGCTATAAATTGTTGGATACATGTGTCTTGCGTCCTTATTTTTAAGAGTTAGAAGAAGAGGCAATCGATAATGAATTTGCCTTGGGTGCACGTCTCATGTGTCTAGGAGGCAAGCTTTAAGAAGAAGGGTTCTTTGGTAATCAAACAACACGACAATTGTTGACATATTTGGGGTGCGTGAGTTACCAGAGAATCTGTTAGAAGCCATGTTTTTTAGAGTCATCTAGAGCCGTTTACTATCGATGATTTAGTAGGAGCAGAGTTTGATCCTGCCAATCTGCAACAACGTCATTCTGGGCATCCTATATTGGTTTCTGGAGGTCCTTCAGTAAATCTGGGTTGTTGTGTAAGATAAAAAAACGCACGTGGTCAACTTATTAGCTTAGCCGGACCCCAACTTGCCGGGTTTATTTTCAAATAGTTTATGGATGCTTCTTAATAGCAGTTCGAACCACATAGGTTTCTTTACAGTTATGTTCTTATTTGATCTAATGTTGAACTGATATGATAGGTTCTTGATATGAGATGTTAAACTGATATGATGATCCATTATGTAATTTCGATGACGTATCTGTTGGGAGTGAGAATTGCAAATAGGTTTCTTATTAAAGGCATTACTTGACTGACATCGTTTTTTGCTATGACTATAGCACTTAAATCATTATTTTTGCTATTGTTACTGCCCTCCGTTACCAATGTCATTGTTTGGTATTGACTTTTCTCTATTAATGTTGGCAGTATAATGACACATAACAATACTGCTTATCTGAAGACTGGGGACCGAGATAAAACTGTGGAAAACTAGAAGGGAGGGGGGTTGAATAGTTTAGCTGATTTTAATTTAAGTTTCAAAAATTTAGATTTGATCTTATGGAATTCGTATGGATAGATAAATAGTATGAAGCAATAAGTAAAATAAGTAAAGAAAGCAAAGAAAGCAAGTAAAGTAAAAGGATAGAAAGTAGTGACATAAGTGATTTATAGTGGTTCGGCTATAAGGACACCTTCCTTTCCCTACTCTACTCCCTGAGTACCCCACTCAGGGTTCAAGCACTATGTCAACAAGCTCCTACAACTTGGCGGAGAAGCCTCACAACGTCGCTTACACTTTTTCCGGTACAAAGCTAAATACCGAGTTCTTCCACGAGGTAGAACTAAACCTTTACACAACTATTACACAACAACTATGTGAAATATGAATTACAAGATATGCTACAAAAATCTTATGGATGAAAAAATCAATCAAGGTCCCTTTGCTTGGATGACTTGTAGTATAGCGTGATCTCCACATCCTTAAGGACCTATATGAGAATCACAACAAAAGATAGAAGAACTACTAGAATGATCAAATGATCAAAGGTTAGGAGAGTGAGATAATATGTGAGAGAGTTGTAAGAAGAAGGGTGAGAAACAATGAAGAAATGGCTCACTGTTTATAGGCAAAAAAGTCTTCTGTCCCACGGTTCTGGCGGATCCCACACTCAAGGGATCCGGCCAGTACAAATCATGGGATCCGGCAGTCTAGGTCAGAATAGTCCGGATTTTGGGTTGCAAACCGGGTTATTGGTTATGAGTTATGAGCCATGGGTTCTGGACTTTGGGTCATGGGTACCCAACAGGATACAATGTATCTCGACAATGGGTCATGGGTCATGGGTCTTGGATAATACCCAACATGATTTCATGCATGATGTCATGCAATGGGTCATAGGTTATGGATTAGATCCATGGGTATGAGTCATGGGTCTTAGATATTACCCAACCTATTACAATTTATTATTACAACATTTATTTAAATGACCAAATATATATACTTTGCAAAATAACATGTATTCTTATAATTTTACTTATGATAACTCTATATTTGTTATCAACAAAACATAAAAAGATCGCTAAATATAAACAAACGTTTTTAAGGTTTATTTGTATTAATAATCTCCCCCTTTTTGGTGATGACAAAACATAAAGTTATGATGAGTAAAACTTAAGATTAGATGTACGTTTTGAAAGTGTATAAGTGAGTTTTACTCTCTTCTCCCCCTTTTTGTCGAAACAAAAAATGAGTAGAGTAAAAAATAAATGGTGGAAAAAAATGATCCACAAAGCACTAGCTCCCCCTAGAATAGGGCGTCAAGTGAGAAAAGATATTACCTACAAAAAAATGCTAGTGATAACATGTAATATAATCTTGTAGAAGACGAGAAACAAGATAGAGAGCCAAGGTACGTAAACAAATCCTTGTAATAAAATATCAAAATGTAGTGGTATGTATGCCACATACAATTGTAAAACTAAAAACAAGGGTTTGTTCTTAAGAAAGACCCAAAAGAAAAAAAAATAGAAAAAAAATTATTATTATCATTCCTTCCATGCTTGCATAGGGTCTAATGATGGAAGTTTTTGTGAGTGATAATGTTGATGCGATCAAAGATATGGTAGATAATGAACCACATTTCGTCCCTTATTTCCATTGCGAGATCCCTAGTGGATTGGCAATGTTCGCAAAAGAGATAGTGAGGGAGGTGTGGGTGGATTGTCTCCCGGTAAGTTTGATTTTTGGAGTGCGGATTAAGTGGTGGAAATGTTGGTAAGAATGGATCAAATTCTATGATGTTGGTGATTGGTGGTGGATAAGAACCTAGATGTTCTTTTAAGGTGATAGGTGGTAGAGGTGGTGAGTTTTCAAGCTCTTTAAAGAAGGTATTTGGAGATGTTAAAAAGACTAGCTCTTTTGGGTTTATGTTTAAGGCTAGTTGGGTAGATTTTGATGGTTGAGATGGAGCAGGTGGTGGACTAGACAAGGGTAGTGGAATGGTTTTCGGAGTCTTAAGGAGTTCCGCTAGGGTGATTTGAGTGTCAAGTTGAGACTTGGTTGGTGAATGTGGTGGTGATTTTTTAGGAGATGATGAAAGTGCTATATTGTAGTTATTTGATGGAGAATGAGTAGTTGGTGATGAGCTATTTGACAAAGGTTTAGCTAAGCAACCAGGCCGGATGCTAATCCGGGCAGTTTTCCTAGTTTTTGGTGGTGGTGGTATCAAGGAAGGTGGTAGGATAAAGTTTCGGATTTCTTGAAAAGGGTTGTTTTCCCTAGATAGTTTATCATTGTTTGAGGATCTTTTGGAAGACATGATGATGGTTGTTTGTGAGGTTGAAAGTGATGGTTATGCAAGCATTTTGGAACCTTATTTATAGAAGAAATAATGCATTGCAATGAATGCTAAAACCAAAATATGGACTATAATCTAATGATTAGATATGAAATTAAGGCAAGTGATCATGAGAGCACAAGCATTAAGTTACATATTCATTAGTGATAGAGATAAAATATTGAAAATTTGAAAATGTCAAGCCAAAATTAGAAAAGGATGTGATAAAAGTGGCTACTGTGACACGGTTCCCACAGATCCGATCCTTCAGGGATCCATCCAGCGTAAATGCTGGGATCCTGGGATCTGGTGTTCTCAGGCAGCAAAAAAGTATTGTTTTTAGAAACAATAGTGCCTAGTGTGTGCCTATATGAAAACCATATGGAGTTGCGGTTATCTCGACTCTTTAAAGAAAGAAAAATAAACATAGAAGTGAAAAAGTACGTATGTATATATATACATGAGATAACCCGAAGACTCCTTAATTCAGTTTTGCTTGATTGAATGTACCCGAAAACACATATTAGTTATGTATTTCCTTTAGCATTCAAAAGACATAGGAGATGCAATGAAAAAGGTTTTTACTTTGTATTAATGATGAGTAAAAAAATGTTTGTCCTAGACGTGAGAGCGATTTAAAAGAAAATGATACGGGAAGAAATATCTTTTAGAAAATATTTCGAAGAGTTTCTTGTTTAGAAAATATCTTTAGTTTTGAAAATAAATCCCCATATTGTTAGTGAGTCGTGTGAAATAGAGATCCTAGACTCAGAAGAGGAGGTAAAGCAAAAGTTTACGTATATTGTAGAGAGAAAGTATTTCAAGACGATTATTCCATAAGACCAAGACCTAGACGAAGCAAGTTGAATTGCTCCCGCTTCAACGGTTTGGTGAGGACGTCAGCTATGTTGTCTTCGGATGACACTTTCTCAATCAAAATGTTCCTTTTTTGAACATTGTCTCTTAAGAAGTGATGATGGATCTCTATATGTTTGGTACGAGAATGCAACACTGGATTTTTGCTAAGATCTATAGCACCTTTGTTGTCGCATAGAATGGCAATGTCACTTAGATGGATGTTGTAGTCAACTAACGCTTGTTTCATCCATAGTGCTTGTTGGCATGCTTTGCCGGTGGAGACATATTCGTCTTCGGTTGTTGAGATGGCTAATTCCGTTTGCTTCTTTGAGAACCATGATGTTAAACAATACCCCATGAAAGTGTAAACACCACTTGTACTTTTTTGGTCAACGTAATCACCTGCATGGGCAGCTTCTGCATATACAATAGCTTCTACCCCCGTCCCCTTAGGATACCATAATCCCAATTGAGTTGTACCCTTTATATATCTAAATATTCTTTTGACGGCTTCTAGATTTGAAGTTTTAGGGTCTTCTTGAAACCTAGCACAAAGACATACAACAAACATGATATCCAGCCTACTAGCCGTGAGGTAGAGAAGACTACCAATCATGCCACGGTATTTGGTATTATCAACGGATTCATCGTCTTCGTCTTTGGTGAGTTTGGTATCGGAGGACATTGGTGTTCTTATTGGTTTTACTCTTCTAATCCGAATTTCTTTAACATTTCTTTTATGTATTTGGATTGATTAAAGAAGATATAATTGATAAGGATTTAAAAGGTACACTTTTGAGGGGTCATTTAAGCCCTTAATTGATCACTTTTGTATCCGTTACTACTTAATTTCGTTCATTTTCACTTTTTAGGTCTCTTGAAGGCAAATGGCTGGAATGACACTTATTCGGACGAAAAGGCGCGAATATACGAAGAAAATGACCAAGTCAAGAATCGAGACACTCAAGCTGCTGGAAAATGAAGGGGACGACGTCACTGCTTAAATGCGACGCCGTCGCGAGACATCTTGAGACGACTTAGAGAGCAAATTGCTTATTTACAAGTGACGGCATCAGGTTTAAAAGAGTAGGGCGTCGCAACTCAAACGACCTAGATTTGGATCCAGACGACGTCAGAGGTTGAAGCCGACGGCGTCACGAGCATAAGGTGACGCCGTCATAGAGTTGACATGTCCAAGACGAAACCCTAATGACGGCGACCTGACGGCGTCACAATTAAAGAGTGACGTCGTCGCAGTTTGTAACACTATATATAGAATCCGAATTTTTCAGTTTTAGAGAGGTAGTTTTGTGGAGTAAAAACCTAAACCGAACCAAGGCTGTCTTGGGCAGTATCTTAGGGTTCCATATCTTATTTTACAACAAGATAAGTGTTTTACTTCATTGATTCAATCATGTCTTCAATTGTTTTTGTGTATGCTTGCATGTTCTCCATGTCCGGCTAATTTACTTGTGTGTTTGCTTAGATAATATGAAACCTAGTTATTGAATATTGATTGGTTGTCTCTTATCTTAATTGTGATTGACCTAGTATTGCGATAGGTCATTCGTTGTGTTATTAATGCTTGATTAGTCTTTGTTGAATCCTAGCTTATAGTCACTAGTGGAATTGTAGGCTAAATATCCAAAGATAACCTTAGTGTTAAGTTTATGAATCCTAGAGATTTCGTAGTCATTAACCTTAGGTAGCTTCAAAGAGTTAGGGATAAACGCATACCCTACGACCTTAGAAACACAACGCGTTAAGAATAAGGACGTGACAATTCAGCCATCAATAGGAGATAACTTGGGAGTAATAACATCTAAGTAAACACATTTTTAATCATCATACGAGCACACATCAATTAGACATAGACTACACTCACCTTAGATTAGATAATTAGATAATAGTAGAGTAATCGGTAGAAATACCAACCCCCAAATCCAATACCCCAAGATTCGTACTTTTCCAATTCCTAAAAAATATAAAAAAGATAAAAAAAATAATCTTCCTCAACCCCAACCTTAGCGTAGTAATTTCTCACTAGCATTCCTATTCCCCTATAGAACGATATCAATTCCTGAGGCTTACCCTAATACTACACTACAATGATTAGGTTCACTGCCTAGGGCGTTGAAAAACTTGCTCGACGAAAAGGAAGCTTCGTTGACCCCGAACGCGCATTGTACGGGTATCAATAATCTTTTAGTTGTTTGATTTGTAGACCAAGAAAGAAACTTAATTCTCCCATCATACTCATTTCAAACTCATCATGCATGATTCTTGAGAAATCATCACACATGTCTTGACAAGTTGATCCAAATATAATATCGTCCACATATATTTGAACAATAATTATTTGTGACTCCTTTTTCTTTTTATATAGTTTATTGTCAACTAACCCTATGGTATAGTTGTTTTTGATTAAAAATGATTTGAGTCTATCATACCAAGCTTTTGGGGCTTGTTTAAGACCATAGGGATCTTTCTTTAGTTTGTACACTTTGACTAGGTTTTTTGAAATTGACAAAGCCCGGAGGTTGAGATACATAGACTTCTTCATTTATAAAACCGTTTAGAAAGGCACTTTTAACATCCATTTGAAAAAGCTTAAGATCATGAGCACAAGCATAAGCAAAATGAATTCTTATAGACTCTAATCTAGCTACGAGAGCATAGGTCTCATCAAAGTCTACGCCTTCTTGTTGGTTATATCCTTGAGCAACAAGTCTAGCTTTATTTTTAGACACAACACCGTTTGCATCTAATTTGTTTTTATATACCCATTTTATTCCAATTATGGTTGGTTTTTTAGGTGGAGGGACAAGTGTCCAAACGTTGTAAGAAACAAATTGATTTAATTCCTCTTGCATAGCCATAACCCAACTTTCATCTTTTATGGCTTCTTGAGTGTTTTTAGGTTCTATGATTGTTACGAAACAAAATAGACTACTTTGGTTTTGGAATTGAGATCTTATAGTTCTTTCACTTAATTTTCCTATGACCTTTTCTATGGGATGATCTTTAGACTCTTTAACATTGATGGTTTCATTATTTAATGGTTCATCTTCCTTGTTTATATTTCCTTTTATTTCTAAGACTTCAGTTTCAATTAAATCATCATCGACAAGAGGTAAGGTACTTTTAGGTAGACTCTCGTCAGATTTGACATTTAAAGATTCTTCAACTTTAATAGTTTCTTTATTTAGTATTACGTATGCTTTACTATTAGGAGAATATCCTAAGAAGATACATTCGGTTGATTTTGGATCGAATAATTTAGTTAGATAGTCTTTACTGTTAAATATAAAACATTTACTATCAAAGACTCGAAAGTGTTTTAACGAAGGCTTTTTGCCTCGTAACAACTCGTATAGAGTTTTTCCTAAGAATGTTCTAATCAAGACTCGATTTAGTATATAGGTTGATGTGTCGACGGCATTGCACCAAAATTTTTAAGGAATAGATTGCTCATTAATCATGGTGTGACTCATTTCTTGTAGGGTTCTATTTTTCCTTTTAACTACCCCATTTGATTGTGGAGTGCGAGGAGCCGAGAAATTGTGGGTAATACCATTAACATCACAAAAAGCTCTGAATTGCACTTCATTATCAAATTTCCGACCATGATCCGTTTGGATTGACACAGTAGGACTTCCTAGTTGTCTTTGGATTTTCTTACTTAAGATTTCAAAGTAATCAAACATTTCAGTTTTATTCTTTAAAAATTTAGTCCATGTGTACCTAGATAATCATCCACTATAACCCAGGTATAGAAGTTACCTCCGTAACTTTGGATAGCGGATGGACCAAATAAATTCATATGTAGTAATTCTAGACACTTTGTTATAGAAACCATATTTTTAGCTTTATTACTAGCATTGACTTGTTTTCTGATGTTACAAGCATCACGAAAATGATGTTCGTATTTTAGTTTAGGTAGGTTTCTTACAAGTTCTTTGGATGATAGTTGAAGAAGTCGCATATTGGCGTGACCCAATCTTTGATGCCATAAGGTCGAAGTATCATCAATAGAAGTAAGACAAAGTTTGTCTTTTGGTTCGTTTCCAATTTTAATAACGTAGACTCCATGTTTTCTAATGCCTCTTCCTATAGTAATACCATTTTTCAAGATTTTACTGCTGGTTTTGCTAAAGAGTACGTTGCACTTTTTATCACATATTTGACCTATACTAACTAGACTAAAGTTAAGGTTTTATACGTGACATACGCCTTTAATGGTCAAGGATTTGTGAGAGATTGTACCTTTTTTGATGATTTTGCTCTTGCTATTGCCGAACACAACATTTCCTCCATTGAAGGATTCGTATGTGGAGAACAAAGCTTTATTACCGGTCATATGCCTTGTGCACCCGCTATCCTTGATCCAAGTCAACCTTTAGGCAGACATAAGAAAACAATTAACTCAAAATTTTGGTCCTTATTTGTTCATGGGTCCAATGGTGTTATACATTTCATTCATATGAGGCATATATGAAAATGGTGAAAAAGCATTCCAAAGTGTATAGTTTTGAAATGGAAAACCATTTTCTGTGTTAGGACTCCATCCTTTTTTATGGTGGTTACTTCTAGGATAGACATTGTTTGGCCTTCTTATAGTTGTGTTCGGTTTAGAAAACGATGGGGTTTTGTTTTTCATAAAACTTTGACCTTGTTTTAGGGAAGATGGTTGTTTGACATTTCTAACAGTATCATTGGTTGGTTTCTTTTTGTTAACAATAACGAATTCGGTTCTAGAAGAGGTGGTTGCGTTATTGCTATTGTTTACTGCTGCAGATGCCCGGATCCCTAAATTTACACTAGCTGGATCCTTTTTCAAGGGATCCGTCGGATCCGGGACTACAGTGGCTGGTTTTTCAATTGCTTTAACGAATTGTGTTTCATTAATCTTGCTAGTTGATGCAATATGTTCCTGAATACCTAGACCCTTTTGATTATTACCCGTTTTAACACTATCAAGTATTTTATCAAGGTAATTAGTACTTAGTCTAGAATTCTTAGAATCAAGGTGATCAACTAGAGTTTGAAGTTCTACACAAAGCTTGCATTCACTACTTACTTCTTTTCCCTTTTCTAGTCTCTTCAGTTTATCTTTTAGTTCAAGAACTTCCTTTTCCAAAAGTTCATTTTTATTTTTCAAAAGCTTGTTTTTGTTAATTACCTTGAGACTAATTTTGAAAGCTTGTTATATTTAAGATGTAAGGATTCATCATCTAAAGATGAACTACTATAATATAAAGAGTCGGAACATACCTCGTTGGAGTCTTTTGCCATGAGACAAATTTCTTCCTTATCTTCCTCACTCATTCCCCATGAACCACTCACGAACGCCTTATGTTCGTCGCGTTTGGGACAATCACTAATGAAGTGATTTGGATCCCCGCATTTAAAACTCTTGCGTTCGTCCTTCACTTTCTTGTCGTCTTTGCCTTTTCGCAACCCTTTCTTGTAGTCATAAGGTTACTTGACATATATTTCTTTTCTCCGAAAGAACTTCTTGAAATCGCGTACTGCCATTGCATACTCTTCGTATTCACTTTCCGAAGATGAGGTTTCTTCATCACTTGAGACTTTCTTGGCTTTTAAAGCGAGTGATTTATCTATCTCTTTCTTTTCCTTCGAGACCTCAGAGTCTTTAGCGAGTACGAGCTCATAGACTTTTAGGTTGCCTATGAGTTCATCTAGAGTGAGGATTGATAGGTCTTTGAATTCTTCAATGGTCGTCACCTTTGGTCTCTACTTTGATGGAAGCGCTCTTAGAAATCTCTGACATGATGACTAGAAAAAGACTCATCAAGTGCTTGTAATGAAGTAATAATAGTATTAAACCTAGCAAATGAATTATCAATACTGTCCTTATCAAACATTAAAAATTGTTCATATTGTTGAACAAATAAATCAATTTTGTTGTTTTTAATTTGTTGATTTCCTTGGTTTACAACCAAAAGGTTCCAAATTTCTTTAGCGCTTTTATGCATAAATATTATTTCAAATTCCTTTTTGGTTATGGAATTATATAAAACCATTTTTGCCTCATTATTTTTGGAAAGCTTTTTCTTTTGGTCGTCGGTGAGACGATCATGAGAAATGTTTTTTTCATTGCCAGTTTTATCATCTTTTACAGTTGCTTGAAAATCACCTTCAACAATAATATACCAAAGATCAATATCTTTAGATTTCACATAAGTTTCAAATCTATTTTTCCAATAAATAAAACTATTAGTTTCAAGTAGTGGAGGTCGTTGCATAGATTGCCCTTCTCTATAGTTTTCAAAAATTATTTTGATCGAAAAGTTTTTAAAATACAATTTACTTTAAAACTTTTTGGAAACCTTTCTCTGATACCAATTGTGAAAAACTAGAAGGGGGGGGGGGGTTGAATAGTTTTACTGATTTTAATTTAAGTTTCAAAACTCTAGATTTGATTTTATGTGAATTCGTATGGATGTATAAATAGTATGAAGCAGAAAGTAAAGAAAGCAAGTAAAGTAAAATGATAGAAAGTAGCGACACAAGTGATTTATAGTGCTTCGGCTATAAGAACACCTTCCTTGCTCTACTCCACTCACCGATTACCCCACTCGAGAGTTCAAGCACTATGTCAACAAGCTCCTTCAACTTGGCGAAAAAGCCTCACAACGTCGCTTAAACTTTTTCCGGTACAAAGCTAAATATCGAGTTCTTTCACGAGGTAGAACTAAACCTTTACACAACTATTACACAACAACTATATGAAATATGAATTACAAGATATGCTACAGAAATCTTATGGATGGAAAAATCAATCAAGGACCCTTTGCTTGGATGACTTGTAGTATAGATTGATATCCCTTTCGTGAAGGACCTATATGAGAATCACAACAAAAGATAGAAGAACTACTAGAATGATCAAATGATCAGAGGTTAGGAGAGTAAGATAATATGTGAGTGAGTTGTAAGAGGAAGGGTAAGAAACAATAAAGAAATGGTGATTGTTTTTAAAAATAAAAGGCACTTCTTCCTCCACGTCCCAAACGATTTCAAATACTCGATGCACATGTTGAGGGGGAGCATTTATCTAAAATTGGAAGTAAGCAATGACACCAAAGTAACAGGTTGAAGCACTTTAACATAAAACGTATCGGCTCGTGAGAAGATGTCGATAAGCATGGTAAAGGTGATCGTTTAAAGACTCAATATGGCACTCCTTCCTCCATGTGCTAAATGATTTCAAATACCAACGCACATGTTGAGTGGGAGCATTTATAAAAGCTAAAAAGTAATCGAGGTACAAAATGCTTTGATTTGATATCACAAGTACCTTAATTGAATTTTCAAATTGTTTTTCATTTGGTTTCAATGCGGAAAGAACAGTACCACAAGACTGACAATTTTACTTTATGCATTGGAGTTATAAGGATGGTAAGGTTAGGTATTAGTTCCCATGATCCTGCAAGAGCCAGAGGGATCTACCCAGGGACAATCCACTAGATAGCGTAGAAGTCCTTAGGTATGATGAAAAAAGGAGAAAAATGAGAATAAGGAAAGAGTGCCGACTAGGATAGAGCTAGGACTGGAACAAACCCAACAAGGTTCTAGTAATGAAGTCTCGGTAAGCACTAAAGGGGTTAAAGAATGAAAAAGAAATGTAAAGTGAAAGGGTGAAAGAAATAACCCTCCAATAATTCAACCTTAGGGCAGAAACCGGGTTCAATACATATGCTACTGGTGGTTACTAAGGTAACGCCGGTATTGAAGACAAGATGTCATGGACCCAGTGACACACTGCACTAAACTTCGCAGCTACTCAAGTTCTCCTAAAAGAACTTGTTTCATTCTCACGGGGAACCTACATAATCTATCAACTTTCCCTTAGAGATGGTTGATATTGAAGAATGAGACCTTCTCCCTAGTCTCCGCTTAGGAAACCAAAATGCACTATTGATTCTAGAGCCAAGAGATCATCCACAAAATCTCATTAGGACACAAGTTCATGAAGACTTGCTGTTTCACACAATGTGGAAAGTGAGAATATATATTGAGAGTCCTACGCATTATCCTCAAGGTATTGCCAGAACATCCGAGTGATATGTAAAATATTCAAGATGAAGATGGAAATCCTTCTAGAGCCAACATCAAACAAGCTCTTGGTGAGTGACATGTGAGATTCTTCAAGAATCAAACTTGTGACAACTGGAAAGAAACGATGGGGCGATTCACTCTTGAATCAACCTTGGTCCAGGAAATGGATTGACGGATAATTTTGAAAAACCTTTCGATGTGCTCAAAAAATTTTCTAGCACATCGACTGCGCATTAATTTATCAAACAAAAGTATTTATGATTGAAACTTGATTTTTTCTCATAAAACTTTCGTCGTATTGCAAAAGCTCTTTCTTCAGCAATGCGCGGTTTTTTTCAAATCAATTTTTCATCAATCAGTGAATCTCAATTCGCTAGTTCACTCACTCCGTGTTGTCTACTTTGGGACGCTCCGGTTTGAGAACGGCTAGATCAAGCTGCGAAACCCTATCAAGGAGATTCTTAGGAATTCTACCTGGTCGATCAACGGGGAACCGTGGTTCTTGCAACCCTATTCAACGAAAGTGAACAAAGACACTTTCTTGTGATTTATTGCTAACTGTTGTTTGCAGGAACATCTAACGGTTGCAGCTGATGAAAATTGAGAAGTCAATCCATAACCACATGCTCACACATCACACTCACGTTTAAAGAAATCATGATAAACTCTGATACCATTAAGCAATGCTTCCGCTACTCTGATGCAAAATATCATGATCCAACAAAGTGTGTGCATGTTGGTCCAAAAGTCACAATATCACATGGAGACGATACAACAAAGGATGATTCAGAGATTTACTGTGGCTGATGATCTTGAAGAAAGCTCAAAGATCACCAAGTCATGGATTAGTTAAAGACCTCCATTTAAAGTACAAAGCATGCGAATTTTGAAGAATCAAAGGCTACAAGCTACAAAGCAAAGAACGTGTAACAGAATGCTAGAACTCAAAATGTATTATCTATATGTAATTGAGGTGACCTCCCTTAGGGGGAGATTGTTAGGACTTGGTAAATCCGTAAGTTAAAGACTCGGTCACCTCAAGTATTTGTAAGCATTAGAAACCTCGTAGTCTTAGTCATTTAGATATATCAAGTAGTTAGTTTAGTAATACTGTGGAGGACAGACGGGTCTTTACCCACTGTATACCTGATCCACAGCCCGTAGGTGGCGTGTATTTTGTAAAGACTATAAATACCTTCTACCTCCAAAGGTAGAAGGTGAAGCTTAATCATATGACTTTCATTTTCTCTCACTAAGTTCCCATTTCTCTCTACTTCCTCTCTCTAAAAC
The DNA here is from genome assembly GCA_019973895.1 of Chrysanthemum seticuspe. Classification (NCBI taxonomy): domain Eukaryota; kingdom Viridiplantae; phylum Streptophyta; class Magnoliopsida; order Asterales; family Asteraceae; genus Chrysanthemum; species Chrysanthemum seticuspe. Next base: position 43,471,639 of record BPTQ01000008.1, read on the forward strand.
TCCATCCATATTGTTAATACAAATAAGTCGTAAAAACGTTTATTTATATTTTATGATCTTCTAATGTTTTGTCGATAACAAACGTAAAATCATATTAACGAAACAAATAAAATACGTAAATGGTTTGAACTAATAGTTTCTAACATATTCACATTTTCACATAAAACACTAAAACAAGTATAAGTGATTTTATGATTTAGTAATACATATGTACAACAACTAGTGTTTACATATTTGGATAAAATATACACATAACTAGTATGTAGTATATTGGGTAATATAAATGGGTAGAAACTTAAGTATCATAACCCATTGGGCAAATACATTGAATGTAGTTGGGTACAACCCAAAGCCCATAACCCATGGATCTTGACCCATAACCCATTGCATGACATCATGCTTATATCATACATGGATAATATCCATAACCCATGGATCAACCCATACCCAAGTGACTAAGTGCATTGCACTTAAAGATACATTGTATCTAGCCAAAGATCCATGGTTCAACCCATGACCCATGACCCATAACCAAAATACCCATGGGCAAAGAGGAGCGTTCCACGGATCCCTAGCTTTGTGCTAGCCGGATCCCTTGTGGTAGGGATCCGTGGGATCCGGGGAACAGTAGAGGTTTTTCCTCTATAAATAGTGAGCCATTTCTTCATTGTTTCTAACCCCTTTCAACCCCTCTCTAACATACTTTCTCCCCTGAGTTATATCTCACTAACCTTAGATCCAAGAGATCTATGTTTGTAGTTTTGTTTTTGTGTGATCTTTTAGGTTCCTCTTGAAGGCAAGATCACCACCTTTGAAGTCGAGCAAGCTCAAGTCCATGAGTTGCCATGCTTCCTCATCATCAAGGCTACTGAAGTCTTCTTGTTGATGATCTCTCTCTTTCTACAAAGAAGTGTAGTGTTGAAGACATTAGTGAAAGATGTCTCAAGTATCAAGACGAAGATATTAGTGAAGGGTATCTATCGTCTATAGGATAAGCACTTGTGGTAAGTGCTTAGAAGTCAAGACAAGAAGCATTAGTGAAAGGTGCTTAGAAGTCAAGACAAAGAAGCACTAGTGAAAGGTGCCTAGAAGTGAAGACACAAGATATTAGTGAAAGGTGTCTTGTAGATCTAGTCAAAGGCATTAGTGAAAGGTGCCTTAGATGTACATTCGATATGGTGTGTTTTGATGTACAAGATAGACTAGTATTAAATCCAAGGATATTGATGTCCTTGATGATGTTGTAAAGGAGTAGATCTCCTTTGGGATTAGTCGTTGGTGTAGTGTGGTAGTAGTTCCTCCATTGCAATGGAACTAGGTGCTTAGCCTAGTACCTAATAAAGGGTAGGCGACGTTGTGATAGGATTAGTTCTCCTTGGTGTGAAAGAACTCGGTGGTTAGCCTAGCACCGTATAAAGGGTAGGCGACGTTGTGTTAGGTGTGTTTCGCCTTGGTGTGAAAGAACCCGCCATAAGAGATTGGTGTAGTGTTTACGAACTCTCGAGTAGGTGACACGGGGAGTGGAGTAGGGCAAGGAAGGTGTCCTTGTAGCCGAACCACTATAAATACTCGTGTTGTGGTTTTGTGCTTCTTACCCTTATCTTTTCATTACTTATCTTTATATGCTTGTTTATCAACATCCAACACACACACCCAAATAGATTGACATAAGTCAATCTAAATAGTTTAAAAGGAAGTTTTAATTGGTAAAACTATTCAACCCCCCTTCTAGTTTTCCATATATATTCGAACCATATACATGTGATTTTGTATGTTTGTGATAACCAATCTCTTACATCTTCAAATCATGAACAGTTGCACCGTCGGAATTAACGCTTAAAATGAAAAGATAGCTGGATGTCTTCTCCGAGACTCCATGCGTTCCCTGAGACTCCATGCAGTCAAAAAATGTGTACTAAGGACAAATAATATTGATGGTCAACAAAACAAAAGTATTAACATTTATGTGTTATACAAAAGAAAAAAAATAAGCATATTAAATTATTGTTATACATAAAAATGTATTAACATTTATGTGCATAAAACATACGTGATTTCTGGAAAAAGGTGTTGACATCAACATATGATTAACGATTTATTTAGCAGAATTCAACTTAAAAAAAAAAAAATTATAATAAAAAAAAAAAAAAAAAAAAAAAAACTTGTACGGTTAGCTTCGCTTAGGAACAATGCAACTCACTATTCAAAACAAAAAATAGGAACCGGTGTTGTTGTGAAGTCGACACAAAAAAAAAGCCGACTTAGCTAAAGAATTGGCTCACCATTTTCTTATTCTACAAATGTTAAATTCAACTTCTTCTTTTTTTTTTTTTGCGGCTTAGGAGCCGTTGCGTCTTGCCTCAAATGAATAGTAACGGAATTATTATCATATACCGATGCCCCGTCACAACGCGCGAACTTCAAAACCTCGTTATTAACATCTCATGACTTTTAAAACTTTTTAAATTTTCTTCTTTTCTCTCATTTTTCATAGGATCCGGACCCCCTTCCTTATACATTTCTATTATACGTTTTAAAAATTTGGAATGAATAAAAGATTATACTTTTATGGGTCTAATTCATACCATACGCAACAAAGATGTTGTCAGATTTTATAAGAGTATCTCGTTAATCGATTTTGGTCAATCTTTAATGATTCTAAAGAATAATTGGCAGATATCCTTGTTGAGTTGCGTATGGTTTCTTTATAACCTTTTGGTGATATTCTTAGAATTTTTATCTTCAAGTCACATCTAATACCTAGTGGGTTCTAATCCTTAACATTTCTCAACGTTCTTTTTGTCAATACGTCTCAATGGTTCTTATGTGTGAGAATATTCTCAACCAAATAATTTTGTGTTCAAGTTATGCTTAGACTATTATGAGACTGATTTGTTTCGTATATATATTGTGAGATACTTACTTACCGTTAAAAAAATAATAACTATTAGTTATTATAGCTTTTCAATAAATATAAAATTATAAACTAACCGTTGTAACAAATTGAAAATAACTAGTTTCTTTTGAGTTTTACGTTTTTATCGCTTATATTATATACCACAATTTATAACCAAAAAGTTTACAAATCAACTATTTTAACTAGCTTGGTACTCGCACGTTGTGGCGATAGGTACGTTAAAAGAAATACGTTGTGGCGATAGGTACGTTAAAATAAAAATTTCTGGTAAATCTTATTTTCAATTTATTATCTTTTTGTAACAATAAATCTACGAATGTCAAAATTTCATGTCGCATATTTTAACTCTTTAACTAATTACAATGTTTTTAATCATACAGTTATGATAATAAATATAGGGTAAATTACACCATTGATCCTTGAACTCCACTCAATATACCCATTTGGTCCTCCATTCTAGGGTTCCGCCGGGATAATCCCCAGGGTCGTTTTTGGTGTGCGTTTGGTCCCAAGCGATAGTTGTCGTTATTTTTAATCGCTATCTCACCCACATAACTTGCACACGATGGGTATTTTGGTCATTTCGTCCAAAACACAATTTCATCGTTGGTCCCTGACTCATTTCGTTATTGTTACTTTTTTCGTCTTTTTCCTTAACCTAACACACTTTCGTCTCAAAATACACAACTCACATCACACACACAAAACTCTCTCATCTCTTCCACACATTTCATATACCACCATCCCCACCACCGCTGGAAATCAGTACCAATGGACCTCTCCACCACCAGACCTACCTACCACCAAACCAAAGCACACCACCATCAACAGCCCAACCGCGGCAGAACACGACCACCAGGACCAATTGGTTTTCAAGTTTATAGTATTTTTTAGGTTCTTTTTTTAATAGATCTATAATTAATAATCAAGTTTTGAAGGTTTTTTTTAATAGATATGTAAGTTTTATATACGGATATAAGATATAAATATATATTTTTTTTTATAATTTAAATGTTAATCAACTTTGTTCTTGTTATATGTAGAGTATGGGTTTGAATGCCCCTACCAATGGTATGACATCACCTGGTATGATGAGATAATTGTTTTCTTTTAACAACATATGCCCCTCTGGAGCATCTAAATCGCAAACGGCTTCCCACGTGTCATATGCATTTCCTTATCAGTCTGCCAAAGACTTCAATTTCTACTGATTAACTCAGCGAATGTCCTCAAAATCGTAAGATTTTTCATGCGGTAGTTAGTACCATAAATTGTCATCATAAAGAAAGAAAGGAAAAAGTCATTTTTCATGTGTTAGGGATTGTAAACTATTTGTAGAGGATGCATTTTTCAACTTTATTTTAATTTCATCTATTCTCAGCTACATGATGGTTCTTTTGGGCTGTACCAACATTTTTCTAGTGGATTTTAGCTTATTGTAAAGAAGGTTAGTTTTGTTAATTATTTAGGTGTTATGTTGGCTTATTATAAAAGATTTGGTGAATTTAATGTTTTTATTTAGCAAGGATTTTGTAGAGTAATTTTAGATGGTTTATCAGGTATAAGAAAGTACAATTAGTTTTCTACATTACTTATATATAATAATGTATGTTTTTATATGTAGATGGGAATGTTGTCTTGCCGAAAAAAGTTGATGCCGCCGCTATCTCCTCGGATTGAGTCGCCGCTGTTGGTGTAAAGTTCATGTAAAAGTTTGTTATAAAATTTTATGAATTTTGTTCTAAATTTTATGTAAGGTTTATATAAATTTTGTTATAAAATGTATGTAATAAGCTTGTGCATTTTTTTTTGTGTAGATCTATTTTTTATGTTGATGGGTAAATATGTTTTATAGGTTTATTTGTGAGTCTGTAATACTATTAACAAATTTTGCTATATAATATGTGTAAAATATTCTAAATGAGTTGGTGTTGAAAGAAAGAGAAAAATATATCAGAAATGGTTGAAATAATATGTTGCAAGGATACACAACGCCATCATTTTTATGTAATTAAACTTTTATTACATACAATAGAAAGTTTAGCAATATCAGTACATTCTTTAGCCCAAACTTGTAATGTTTACATGAAAAATGATAGATGTTTAGATGAAAAATTATAAAGTTTAACATGATTGGACAAAAAGTCAGATAACTATTCGAGATTGTCTAGCAAGCCATGTACTGTGATATAAGGCGAGAAAGTTGAAAAAGAAAAAACTGCCTCACGGACCAACTGTGTAATGGGAAAAAGACAAAAAATAGCCCAAGTAAGGTTACTGTTTTGAATTATGAGTCGGGGACCAACGATGAAATAGTGACAAAAAGTGAATTTACTAAAAAGCTCATGGTTTAAAAGTCAAATAGGAGAGATAACAAGTCAATGTAACGACAATTACGTATAACGGGGCTCAAAGGACCAAACGGGCACCAAAAAGCTGACCTTGGGGAGCATTCCCATGGATCCCGTTATTTAGAGACCAAATGCGCAATCCGCTCTAAGTTCAAGGACCAATGGTGTAATTTACCCATAAATATATGATAACATCAAATAGTCCTGAATTTTAAGTGTCAATTTCCCCCGATAATGCTCGTATTTTATATCATTTATATGGATTTATGCTTGTATTCCTTTATATTTCACTTTCAGATAATTTACGAGCATTGGAGCTTACGAGACGCGGATTTGAAGATTTTCTTAAAGATTTATGATAGTATGCAAACTGTGAAGAAGCTACACCGTAACTCCCTCTCTCACATTACGCCGTAGCTGGTGCGTTGACTCAGAAGACCAACTTAAAGGCAATTACGGCGTAACTCCCAACTAAGGTTACGCCGTAATCAATTAGGTCAAGAATTATTTTGCGCCTCCGTCAACTACACCGTAACTCCTCACATGGACTATGGCGTAATCTTAGCAAAAGTAACATGTATTGAAGATACGGCGTAACCTTTCCCAAGTGTTACGCCGTAACCTGCTTAACGAGAGCATCATTTGAAGATTTATTGAAGTTACGGCGTAACTCTCAACTCAAGTTACGCCGTAACTAAATTGTGCCTATAAATACCAGCCTTAATTTCTACATTTCACATCATCCACTCACAACCAAAAAGCAGAGAACGTGAAGAGGGTTCCAAAGGCAGATCTTTCTGAGCATACGGAGTCATCTCCAATGGAGAATTCACTCCCTAACGATAAGCATTAGCGATTATTTTATCTTTTACTTTCGATTCATGTATTTCATTATGTTAAACATTGAATATTTTGTTTCGTTTAATATGATCGGCTAAGCACCTTCCGGTGCTAGCCTAGTTATGATTCCTTGAAATGTTTTGTTTACGTTTTCATGCTTCCGTATAATTGTTTCTAGTGTATGCATGCATAGTTCGTTGGTAGTTACCATAGCTTCGGTAGTTTTGAATGGCGGTCGTATCTAGTTAGGTAGAGTTATGGAGGGTAAGAATTGACCAACTGACGATCCTTCCTCGCTTGTGCGAACTGACCAAATGATCATCGGCCGTTTGGATGAACTTAAGAAGTTAGGGATGAGTGTCTAAGATGCTAGCGCCCGGGCACTCATTGTTACGAATCTTGGATATAGGGTACTTAATGACTTGGCTTAGGGGACTAAAAACAACTAGGGTAGAAGCTTGATCTCGGGTGGAAGCCTTTGCTGATAGGTTAGGACGAACTGACCAAATGTTGTCCTAGCGACTTAAACCCTCACTTGAATCAATTGGAAGTAGTAAAACGTGAACATAACATGATAGGATGAGTAATTAGGTTAGCACACTTTACCTCTATTGATCACATCTCTATTTATTTTACGCATTTATTTCTTGTTAATTAGTTTAATCATTTCTACTACAAACAGTTAAAAACCAATGACACCTAGACTTAATCAGAATCCGCTTACATAGCTCTTGGGACGACCTCAGTTTTACCGATTACTAAACTACACATGACCGGGTACACTGTCTGTGAGTGCATAAAGTGGACCATAGGAGAATGAGACTTTATAAATATTAAAACCTGGTCAGAAAACCTGCATCAAGTTTTTGGCGCCGCTGTCGGGGAGTTATATTAGGATTTTTTTATCAAGTCTTTTATTTTTGTTTTATTTTAATTTTTTTCTCTTTCTGTTAGGAATTAGAAATTCCATAGTGAAGAGTCGGTCACCCCAAATATAATCTAGCATAAGTTAGCTCGTAGACATTACGTTATTTACTAGTTATTTAGTTAGCTATTTAGTTTAGTGCAACACCGTGGAGGACGGACGGGTCTTTACCCACTGAATGCCTGATCCACAGTCCGAAGGAGGACGTTTAGTGTGTAACTATAAATACCCTCTACCTCCCAAGGTAGAGGGTTGGACCTTTCATTCTAATCTAACCTTTTCTCTTTTGTTTACTCTCTCTCTAGAAAGGCTCCCATTCTACTTTATCTCTCTAAACTCGCTATACTATTCGATCCATACTTGTGTTTGATATGTGTTTATGAAATCCAATATCTTACAATTGGTATCAAGAGCCATGGTTTGATCACACATCTTTCATGTTCTTGGATTGTTAGGTCACAAGTTTTACAAACACAAGTTATAAGAGAAGAGATAAAGGCGGATGAACAAGTATCACACACACACATGTTAATATGAAGACCGGTTAGGCGTAGAGAGTATGTGAAAAGAAAACTTGAACAACCAACCCTCAAATGAGGGTTTACAAGAGTATTTATAGGAGGGAAGCTAGGGCAACACTCCTAGTTCCCATCCTTTCTTATGTGGGCTTGGGCCTAAGCTTATGGGCCTTCTACATAAGCTTGACCTTAAACAAACATAAAGGCCATAATAAAGCTACCTATTACATATGAAATATAAATACTTGAAATACTGTTTAGGAGTGATTCCAACAATCTCCCCCTCAAGTATATATGAATGTAAACGGTGAAGGCGTTGATGTAATAGTAGCAGTGACGTCTTCTGACATTCTTCTTTCTTGTGAGAGGAATTGCCTTGATTCGAACAATCTCCCCAGTGTAGAGAGATAGTTATCTTTGAACAGTTATGCTTTGACGTCATCTTTAACTTTGTTCTTTGATCACTGTTCTTTGTGGTGAAAGTGATAGTATGTTGTTGTCTGCATCAGTCTGCCTCAGGTCTGCTTCGCTGCTCCAGTGTCTCCACGTCATTCTTCAACATGCTCACACGCTCTTTGACGTTGGAATTCAATACTGATGAAGTTCTTTAAGTCTTTAACTTTGTAGATTCTTTGGTTTGACTAAGAATCATTCTGACTGTTGTGTTGCATCTGAATAGAACTTCCATTAGTGATGATGTTGGCGTGAGCATGAGAAGAATCAGCACGATCATCCCGCTCCGGAGCTTCCATAAGAAGAAAACATTTCAAACGGTTAGTAATAAGCGGTTTCCGGCTCTTACAAGTTTGAACTTCGAGAGTGTCACCAGCATAGTGTGAAGACACAACTCTAATTCTTACAAAGGCCGTTCCTGAACTGGAGTCCCACAAGTGAGATAACGCGATGTACCGAAGTACATCTACAGTTCAGATGAGTCGCTGAGGTACACCGAAGCATCACCTCACGACTGTAGACCGTTTGAGACACACTCCGCGTAATCCACGGGGAGTTACCGAAGTGACCTGCTGTCAGGGCTGTTTGATGTTGACCCTGGCAGGAGTTTCCATTCAATCACTGAGGATCACAGATGTGAACCTCTCATAAATGTTCTCGACAGATTTCTAAGATCTGTGAAGGACTCGATATGAACCACTGATGATCTTATTTGTTGATCATCAAGTGATTAAATGTCAAGTGTTCCTAAGAGATCTTTCGATGAATCTCGTGGCTCTAGACTCAATAGTGCGTTTTGGTTTTCCTGAGCGGAGACTAGGGAGAGGGTCTCCTTCTTCAATACCAGCGATCTCTAAGAGAAAGCCAATAGTTTGCGTAGGGTTCCCTGTGAGAATGAAACAAGCTTCTGTTGAGAAAAACTTGAGTGGCTAAGAAGGTTTAGTGCATGCGTCACTGGGTCCATGACGACTTTTAGTCTTCAATACCGGTGTCACTAAGTGACAACCAGTAGCATATGAATTGAACCCGGTGTCTGCCCTAAGTTGAATAATCTGGATGGCTGTTTCTTTTCACCCTTTACTTTACATTTCTTTTTGATTCTTCAACTCCTTCTTTCTCCGATTCTCATTTTCTCCTTTTTACAATCATTCCTAAGGACTTCTAACACTAACTAATGGTAGTGTCCTTGGGTAGATCCCTCCGGCTCTGGCGGATCATAGGACGGTTATTCCTAACCTTAGTCACCTTATAACTCCATGACTAACCTATGTTTGCCATTATAAGCACTGTATGTTAAAATCTCTCTCAAAGGGTTTGTTAACGAAAAACATGTTTGAACCACAGTGAGAGATGAAGTTTTGCATAAATACTCCCCCTCCACATGTGCTTAATAGTTTTAATGGTTAAATGCACAGTGAGGAAAGAGCGCGCACTTTTTGAATTGATCCACTAAAGATAGACAATCTCCCGCGAGACACGGTTATGTTGAATAGTTAAAGAGATACATTGTCAGCTTTTAGGTGACAACTAGCTCTAATAACTACCTTGAAGGTGTAGACAAACCTTGGAAGGTTGTCAAACCCGTCAGAGTTCATGTCTATCAAAAGTTTCTCGAATGGTACTTTCTACTCAGACAAGTCCTTTGCGAGACACGTTTACATCACTAGCGAACTAGCTTGAAATTATTACCCGTCCAGGAGAAGTCTTTTCGAGTTACTAACAGTTTAGTACCGTCAATTCGTTGTTTAAGTCTGAAGTTCACATATTCATTTGCATTCACAACATATTTCTTATCACACAAATTTTCTCCCCCTCAAAAATGGCATATAAAATGTTGTTTTTGAACGTTTGAGAATAAATATGACCATTTCGAGTGTTGCGGGAAGATGACCACTATGAACAATTTGTGAACAAAGTTTTAATAGAAATACTCCCCCTCAACTAGTGATATAAACGGTTGAGGTTTTGAAAATCATACGGGGAAGTACTTGTGTTTTTGAGCAAAACCTTGAAAAGTGAAAGGTTTGATAGGTTTTACTCAAAAATAAGAAGCTTTCGCTCCTTTTATAAGGATTGTGGCACTGAGGCGTACCACAGGGTCCTTTCTTGACAATTACGGGTTGTACACTGTTATGTGTGCACAAGCCATTGACATATTAAATCACACATCCAAAATTATATGAAGGAAACAATTCAAGGGGTACCAGGAAGTGCAGTGATGTTCTCAGGAGTGCGAACAGGGCGTTGAAAGCCGGTGATGTTTCTCCTGGGTTGACCACCAACATAGCTCTCCAATCGTCTGAACTGATCCCTTCTGAACAACCGTTCATCAATCATGGTGATGATCCTTCTCACATCCCTCCTTTCCTGAGAATTCCAGCGCTTAGGAGACCCAACTTTCAGGCGTATATCCTTCAACCTGTACGCCAATCCATCCCTAACCAGCTTCAAGGTATGATCCCCGAATTTGTGGAGCTCACTACACGCCATTAAGCAGTTTCTTTGAAGTTCACTATGGTAAACAACACCGAAAGGTTTGCTGATGAGTGTATATTGAGATAGCTGGTTGAGATCGGGAAGAGTAAGCGTTGGAGGAGTGAGGTTGACACGCGTCTGATAAGATTCAACAGCCATCTGGATATCTTCAACACGTTCTTTGATCACGATGCGTCTAATGAAGATGAGAACTGACTTGATAAATTCACGTTGAACTTCAGTCGAGAATTGTCTCATACGACCCTGTACTTTGGCAAGGTACATGTCTTCGATGTCGTTGAGGGACAAGTTCTCAAAGTCAGCCTCGGAGAATCCATAGTCCTGTTCATCTTGTCGTTTGACTATGATATTCTTTAAGAATGTGTAGTCCCACTTAGACTTGAGATCAATGTGTTTGATGGCCACGATGTCCTTAGAACTATACACTGCATGTTGAGACTTCTGAACCAGGCAGCTTCTGTAGTAGATTCTTCGGCGTTCAGGCCAATGATGAATCCCATACAATACATCTTGGTCGTATGCTTGCACGTTGTCAGAAAACAAGTGATTTGCACGTTCCTCGATAGCTATGAAGTTTGAGTAAATAGCCGCTGGGAATGGAAGAGTCAATGATGTAACGTATTTTCGCGAACCATCGCTACCGTGTAAGAGAAAATCCAGGTCTCTGTTAAAGAAGTATCGGAAGGGAATCCGTGGTTCGTCTGTTTGGCCAATGGTTGGTAGGGGTTTGGTCCAATCGGTGTAGTATGGAGGGTTGTCCCTTTGTGTGAAGTCAATGCTTGCTTCCGGATTGAGCCAATCCATGTTGTTAGACATAGCTCGAGCGATGTTCTCAAGATGATATTCGACCTCGAGGGCGCTTTCAGAGCTGTCTTTCCATAGTTGAAAAGCTTCATTTTTGATTCGCTTCAACTCAGATTTTGTCATTTTCTTCACATGGAACTTTTCTTGCAATAGTTTTGCGTGCTCCAATCTGGAACCGACTACCAATTCTTGACCTTCATCAGGGTAGGGAGTTTGATTGACAAGTGTGGAGAACCATTCAAACTCTTCGGTTTTATCGTCATCTAGCCATGTTACGACTCCAGGCTGAGTCGTCTTCTTCTTCTTTTTGGAAGGCCTTGAGGATGATACTGGTTTCTGCACTTGTTTGGGTGAGGTGGGTTGTTGTCGGGGCTCAAGGACCTCTTCATCGTCACCACCCGTATACTCAAAGTAATCACCTGTTTTATGAGTCAGGGGTGGTAACTCGGAATCGTCCCGAGGTGTATCAGTAGAAGACCTAGGTGGAGGAGACTTTTGTTGAGAAGAAGTCCGTGGTGGAGGAGGTGGCATAGAGGAAGATTTACCAGACTGCTTCTGACGTTTAGGTGCAGAGTCCTTATCCTTATCATCGTCATCTCTTGGTCGTTTGGGTTGATCGGCTGACTCCTTGCATGATGATCTGAGTTGAAAATCAAGTAGATTTTCGAAAAATTTAGCTTCATCCGAAGTAAACGTTCCAGATCGCTTTGACATTTGCATCACAAGTTTAGCGATTAACTCAGATTCAGAGAGATCAGCTTCTTTGGCCATTGTTTGTTTAACCAATGCTACGATGTTAGGGGTGAGTTGTCTGGAAACTTGTGGGTATGATCTCTTGCTGTCTTCTCCAGTTCCTTTTGGACTTTAGGAACGATATCCTGAAGGTACTTGTTAGTGTAGCCTTCGATCATTTCGTTCAGTTCCTCTTTTCGATGACTCTTCATGAACTTCTGAACAAATTCCCTTTCTTTCTCCATCTTGTCTTTCTCATCATTTAAGTACTGAATTTGGTCAGCAAACCAATTCATTTTTCTGTAAAGTATGTCCTTCTTTCTGACTTGTTGGACAGCTTTCACAATCTTTTTATGAGTCTGAGAAATCCAAGATTTAGGTGGTTTCTTCACGGATTTGGATGATGATCTGGTTGTCTTTGTTGATGGTGGTTGTGATGAATGAGACGAAGAATCCGATGATGAGGAGACATGAGGAGACTTCATGTCCTTAGGAGTTTCTGAGGTTTTCTCCTTTGAGTGTGTTGGACTGTCTAGAAGAAACTTTGTATAATCATCCTCGTCATCCTTAGACTTTTCTTTCTCAGTTACCTGTTTCTCAAAATCATACACAATAGTGTCCTCCACAGGCTGTTGTTGTTGCAGAAGAGTGGTGGCACCAGATCCCTTATCGGGTCGATTAACCGCATCAGGATCTGGAGAGGAGTGGGCAGCTCCACTTGATCCTCCGGGGCCACCCATTTGATCTTTAGCAAATTCTTCGGCCTTTTGAAGGTGTCTGACTTTGTGAAACTTCTTCCTGTATGATTGATCCAGTTGCTCTTCTTCATCTTCAGAGCTTTCATCCTGAGGCACAAGTGCAGGAGTCTTCCCTTTTCCTTTAATAGTTTGAGGACTTGGAGGTTTTCGTACTGAGGGATTTTCATCCTTTGCAGTTTCAGAGTATGTGATCTCTTCATCTGTGTCAGTAGCCTCAGAGTCCTCGTCCCTGAGCTGTCTTTGCGGTTCAAGTGAAAGGATCGGAGTGGCTTCCTGAGAAGGAACTTTCTTCTTAGGGGTGGGTTTCCTCTTTGGAATAGGTTTCTTCTTTGGAACATTCCTTTGACTATCTGTACTTGTGACACTTCCAGCACTTCCTTTTCTGGTTCTCCTTACAGGTGTTCCAGAAGATTTTTCGTCGAGATGACCAACTTTGCCTTGTCTGACTGCTTCCAGATACCTTTTGTACGATTCGAGCTTTCTGACATCTTCAGTTAGAAGGAAATCTGGCAGCACATCACCTTGTTTCTTTGTAGACGTTTCCTTGATTCTGACAGATAGAATAGGTTCCGTCAACATGTCGTGATTGTCGGGGTCATTGAGCCTCTTGGGAATTTCAGGATGAAGTCCAAGTGCTCTCTGGATCAACAATTTAGTATATCTGATGTAGGGAATCTTTGAGCCAAGTTTGTTGAGAAATGACATCATGTCATCCCAAATCAGAGCTTCGATAGCGATGTGTTTCTTGTTGACCAATGCCCAGAATATTTGCAGTTCCATGAGCTTAGGGTGCTCATAGCCGCTGTCACGACCTGAAACAGACTTGGTGATGATCATGTAGAGAGTTCTCCAGGGTTGAGGAATACTCTTAAGCTCTACGTGAGAATGCTTGGTGATTATTCCTGTAGCCTCGTCATAACCGATATTGATTAAGAATTGGAGGGTGAGCTCTTCAGCAGGTGTGGCATATAGTTTGGTCGGATCGACATCAGGAATTAGGAGAATAGCCCTTAAGTCTGTAGGTGTAATGGTAACTTGTTTGTGATTCAGAGTCACCGTCACAGCAGTTTGTCCTTTGACCCTTTCCATAGTGTTCCAGAACTGTTGGATGTAGATCTCAGGAACAGTTGCAGAGTGAGTAAGCATGTTCTGATACGGATGAGTCCTCAGAATGTCAATAGCAATTAAACACGAAGATTCAGAGCAAGTGAGGGTGTCAAAGTCAACACGGAGATTGTTCTTTCCTATCTTCATTGGATAGCCATGAGGATAGATATCAGCAATGGAGAGAACTTCAGGTGCATCCACATTCATTTGTTCAGCCATGTTGTGATCTGAAATAACATTAGCCAAAAGAACCAACATATCGAAAGACATAATGTTAGTCAACAGAAGGTCTTATTGTCTAGTTATTGAATGTACAGTGTTAATGATTGTTACGAGTCCTAAGTCACTTGTATGTTCAATAGTCCAATGATGTTGAGAAATGTTTCGTGAGTTAGTTAACTTTAAGTTTTAAAGTTTATTTTATCACTTATTGTTCACAACATATCAAACGATTTAAGTTTATTAGTGACATTTTTTGGATTCGTGATGATATGATTAGTTTATTTACAAGTTTGTACACGTAACAATTCATAAATGAAGGTATGATCTCGGCTTATGCGTAGGATTGGTAAAGTTATGCGTAGACAGGAATGATATATGCGTAGGCGTAAACTTACGCGTAGGATCCTAACTTACGCGTAAGAAGTGTTACGCGTAGGAAATAGGGGACCTTATGCGTAGAGCTTTACGCGTAGGCATATATTAACCTTATGCGTAAGGTTACTCGTAAGAGTTGACCTTATACGTAGAGGTCACTGTTTACGCATATCCTTCACAGGATACGCGTAGTCCCATATGTAGAACCTTATGCGTAGAAGCTACGCGTAAGACTAATCTTACGCATAACAAGCTACGCGTAAGGTGATCCTTATGCGTAGATTAATAACAACCTTGATTCTGAAATTTACGTGTTGCAAGCCTGAAATAAAGCATCAAATCATCAAAGTTAAACACATAACATTCGTTTATGACAAATCAAACCACATTTACACAGTTTAACAGTTACGCGTAGAAAATCTTACGCGTAGACTAAACCCTATTTCTACGCGTATGAAATTTAGCCATGGATTCTGCACCAAAGTTTTTCTGGTATATCATAGATGTTGTGAGAGCATGTAGACCAAGTTTTAACACTTTTTATGCAGTGAATCAAAAATACCCAATTTTAGAACATTAAACCCTAATTCCCAATTCTGAATCAATTAAGGTTTCTGGGTGGTTATAAGGCATGGATATCATCAATTCATCATCACATAAGCATGACACAACAATCTTTTTGACCAAATCACTTCACATTCGAAAATACCCAATTCGACTCATAAACCATAATTTTCAAAAAATCATCAATTCGTGTTTCTGGGTTCGTTTTGAGGATAGAAAAAGTATCAGTAACGTTGTTAAAACATTTTGACACTATCGTTTTAGCCACAAACACACAAAATATGATCATGTGTTCTAACCCTTATGCGTAAAACACAAAAATCATTGAATCTTAAGTTTTAGCCGTTGGATTCTCATGAAATTTAAAACCATTGTTTAAAAACTTGTTAAGAACACAAAACCACTTACAAATTGAAGATCAGATAACCGGATTTGAAGAATGATTTTTGAGCGTAGGATTTGTATGGTTATGAGTAATAAATATGAGGATTAGGTTAGGTGGAGGTGTTTTTATTAAAAGTAACTTTAAGCTTTTGGCAGTTTTAGTCCCCCCACCTTTTCCATTTTCATCCAAAGCTTTTTAACTTCCATTTTGGTTACCAAATGCAGATTTTAGGAAAGAAATTTGACGACAGTCCCCCTCGACTTGAGAAAATAATGAAAGGTTATTAATTAAAGTCCGAGGAGTGTCTTTGAGTCAGGAAATGTACCACCATTTGTAAAAGATTCAACCGAGATAAGATAACATGCAAGTACACAGATGTTTTGAAGCAGTTAATAGATTATTTTCTCCCCCTCAACACTTGATCAGAAAAATACTGAATTTGGAAAGATTAAGGTGTTGACGGAAGAAATGTACTTGCCATGTTGAAAGAAATATAGATTAGGAGAATATTTTTGTTGTTTTATCGGATTTTATATTTTTGTGTTTTGTTTTTGAAAAGATATTTACAAAAGTTGTTTTGGTGTTTGACAGGTTTTTAAGACTGTTTTAAGAGGTCATCCAATTCCTCTTGAGTCAAACACCTCATACCAATTCGGTGGACCAACTCATTAAACCTAGCGGGAGGCAAGGCTTTGGTGAGCAGATCTGCCAATTGGTATTCAGTACCCACAAAGTATAGTTCAACGGTACCCTGTTCCACGTGGTCCTTGATGAAATGATAGCGTAGATCGATGTGCTTTGATTTCGAGTGCTGAACTGAGTTGCACGAGATCGCAATGCCACTTTGATTGTCGCAGTACATCGGGATTCTGTCAAATACGTAACCATAGTCTTTGAGTTGTGTTCTCATCCAGATGACTTGAGCACAACACGCGGACATGGCTACATATTCTGCTTCGGTTGATGACAGTGATGTACAATCCTGCTTCTTTGATTGCCAAGACACCAGTTTGTCACCGAGAAATTGTAGTGCTCCTGAAGTACTTTTCCTTGAGTCTAAGCATCCTGCGTGATCAGCATCTGAAAAAGCGATTAGTTCAAAACCAGAATCCTTCGGATACCAGATCCCCAAGTTAATGGTTCCCTTGATGTATCGGAGGATTCTTTTAGCCTCAGAGAGGTGGGTTGCAGTTGGTCGCGACTGATAACGGGAGCATAGATAAACGGCAAAGACAATATCAGGTCTGCTAGCTGTTAGATACATGAGAGACCCAATTATACTTCGGTATTTGGTGGGGTCAACTAATTTCCCATGTAAATCAGCATCTAACTTCTTGGTATGAGCCATTGGTGTGGCATAAGTATCACAGGTTGTCATTCCAAATTTGTTTAACAATTCGAGGGCATATTTGGACTGACTCAAGAAAATACCACGGGGTGATTGATGAACTTGCAGTCCTAGAAAGAACGTAAGTTCACCCATCATGGACATTTCAAAATTTTTCTTCATTAGTTTTGCAAAAGCGATTGAAAACTTTTTATGTGTAGACCCAAAAATGATGTCATCCACGTAAATTTGAACAATTAAGATGTGTGCCCCGTGATATTGTATAAAAAGAGTTGGGTCAATCGAGCCTTTGGTGAAATTATTGGCAATGAGGAAAGATGATAGCTTATCGTACCATGCCCGAGGGGCTTGTTTGAGACCATAAAGAGCTTTGTTCAGTTTGTAGACATGGTTCGGGAACTCAGGATCAACGAATCCATCTGGTTGGCTGACATAGACCGTTTCTTTTAGTTGTCCATTGAGAAACGCTGTTTTGACATCCATCTGATAGACCGTCATATTCATATGAGCTGCGAACGCGAGGAATATCCGAACAGCCTCAAGACGAGCAACCGGAGCAAAAGATTCTTCAAAGTCTATTCCTTCTTCCTGATGATAACCCTTAGCAACTAGACGTGACTTGTTTCGGATGACGTTCCCTTCAGCATCCAATTTGTTTTTCCAAATCCATTTTAGACCAATGACGTAGACCCCTGTTGGTCTTTCAACCAGTTCCCATACTTCAAGACGTTTGAATTGGTTGAGTTCTTCCTACATGGATTCAATCCAGTTGTCTTTTGTCATTGCGTCTTTAATGTTTTTAGGTTCAGATTGGCAGACAGTGAGTGCATAAATGCAATGTTCACCGTCTGTGTGAAGACGTTGTCTCGTAACGACTGGTTGATTCGAGTTGCCAATAATGTTAGCCAGAGGATGATCTTTTGTCCATCTATGTGTAGAGGGTTGATGTTGGTATACATTGTGCAGATTCTGAGGATTCAAATGGTTTGTTGAAGATTCCGCGACATCTGGTGCATCAGTCTCATTAGCAAACGGGTTGAAGAAAGCATTTGGATCAAAATCTGCAGGTGGGGGTACTTCATTCAGAATATCATCAGCTGGTTCATCATTGTTGGAGGCGGTGTGTTCAACTGTTGTGTTGGAGTCAACTGGTGTAGGTGCATCTTCAACAGTAGTTGTTGTAGCAGGTGTATTAGGTATAGGAATATTATCAGGTTGTGCAGCGGAAACAGCGGATACACCTGGAGCACGTTCATCAATATCGTCACAGAACAGAGGAGCAAATAACCTTTCCATTTGTTGACGAGTTAGCTGAGGGCTTTCTTCAGCTGATGATGGGGGTTGAGGGAAGTTTAAACGGTTGTGACCGGGTTCTAAGTTGTTATACTCAGAAGCCATTTCCGTGAGTTCATCGAAATGAGCATGAATCGTTTCCATTACCTCCTTAGTTCGACGATTCCAGATTCGGAAACCTTTAGAATTGTCACAGTATCCAATAAAGACTCCAATATCAGCTTTGGCTTTGAGCTTTCCAAAGTCATCACGATCATTATTCGGATAGCAAAGGGATCCAAATACATGAAAGTGATTGAGGTTCGGTTTATAGTTGTGGACAAGCTCGAAAGGTGTTTTGTTGTGGCGTTTTGTATTCATAGAACGGTTTTGAGTATAGCATGCAGTAGATACAGCTTCTGCCCATAAGTAATCAGGAAGTTAGCATTGATTAACATTGTTCTTGCAGCTTCCACTAACGTTCGGTTTTGTCTTTCAACAACTCCGTTTTGTTCAGGTGTGCGTGCAATAGATGTTTGATGCTGAATTCCCACTTTCTCATAAAATTCACGAAGGGTTTTGTTAACAAATTCAGTTCCTTTGTCTGTTCTGATTATCCGGACGGTGTTGCGGAGCTGAACCTGTATTTTTGTGAGAAATGTGATGATCATTTGTGGAGCTTGGTCTTTGCTACGAAGAAAGTAGACCCAAGTCCATCGTGAGTAGTCATCAACAATTACTAAGATGTAGCGTTTGCCGTTGATCGTTTGCACACGCATCGGGCCACACAAATCCATGTGAAGAAGATGGAGCACATGCTGAGAGCTGTGTTCCACCTTTGATGGAAAATGAGCACGAGTGCTTTTCCCTTGTTCACAGGCTGAGAAAAGGTGATCTTTTGAATACCGGAATCGTGGGAGTCCTTCAACTAGTTTGTGTCGAGCAAGGTTGGTGATGGTTTGAAAGTTTAGATGTGAGAGACGACGGTGCCATAGCCAGGATTTTGTAGATGTTGCCTTTGAAAGTAAGCAAATGGGAGAGGAAGCAACCATGTCTTGCATAGAGATAGTGTAGAGACTAGAATTACGCGAGCCAGACATAAGGTCATTTCCATGTAGATCACGAATGAAACAAGTTTTCTCCCTGAAAGCAACCTCCAAATCTCCATCACAAAATTGAACTACTGAAAACAGATTGTGACCGAGGCCTTCCACATAGTAAACCCTGCTGATTTCAATGTTCCCATTAACATAATCTCCGTAGCCCATGATAGCTGCGAAGTGATCGTTCCCGAATCTGACAGTGCCAATGAACTTTGCAATAAAGTTTGATAACAGTTTAAGGTTGCATGTCATGTGTCGGGAACATCCGCTATCAACAATCCAGAGAATGATCTGTATCACCTGCATTACACACAGACGACACAGATGGAATAGAAGTAGATGTGGAACCCGAAATGTTAGAGGGTTCCGAAGCAGGTATGTTAGACATACACACATTGAGAATTTTAGGCATCCATTGAAATCCTAGTGTGTTATATATCCATTTCTGCCATCTATAACTACTCTTTGCTTTAGTCTTAGTGAAAACACTAGGTGGTACTACATTCTTAGGAGGTGAAGCGGGAGCTACTGTGATAGCAATGGTTGCCTTAGAATCTAAAGTAGGTGGTTTACCAAGCACAGACTTAGAATGATTAGTGGGCCTAGAGGTATTTCGATTCTTAGGATTCCGTAATCGAGAGATTATAGTTTTAGCAACACATTTGTCATGACAATCAGAATTCATACTCTTTCGACAAATAACACAAGGTGCATCAGACTGAATATCAAAAGTACTTAGCGGTTTAGCATTCGTTACATCACTATTTGTATTACATTTGCCAGACGCAACATCTATAGTGGAAGCAACATGATTTTTATTCAGAGTCCTAGGGTGTTCTTCTACTTTAGCATTCTTTATTGATCTTTTCTTAGGTCGCAACTTCCTATTCTTCGATTGAGTGCTCCTAGGCTGTGAAGTGCGGACGTTTGGAAAAGATGCAACTATTCCTGTTTCAGTAGAGGGAAACACATTAACAACTTGTGATTTGGCAGTGGGAATTCTAGGTTCACGATTACTAAGTGTGACTGGTGCTAATCTCTTAATCACAGTAGGCGGAAGTTGTGCATACTTTCCTAACATTTCCCGTAACTTAGAGATGGTGTGAATCAGATCTTGATTTTCAGAACGAATATTACCAGCAAAATTCATGACTTCTCTAGTGTGAGCAAGATAGTGATCAAGTTCGTTTGATGCTTCAAGTCGAGTCTTTTTGAGTAAATCAAATATGACACCATATTCCTGTTTAACTTTTAAAAGTTCTTGTTCATATTTTGAGATTTGACTTTTCAAAGACACGTTTTGATCATCCAGTTGCTCAATTTTAGGATCAGAAGATTTTTCACTCAGCTGAGCGATTTTCTTTTGAAAACTAAGTTGATGGTTGTGAATATCTTTTTCACACCAATGAAGACGACGTTTTGCATTGTAAATTTCAGTGAGTAATCGTTTATTTTCAGCTTTTAAAGACTCGATCTGAAGCACATTATCGGTGTTCTCAACAGTTACAACAGTTTCAACAATATCAGCAGAGATATGATCAGATGCATATGGCAAAGAATAGAATAACACAACATTATGGATATCAGCACAGAGAACATCTTCCAAGAGTCGATCAACATCTTTTCGCAACAGTTTCTTTTTGCGTTTTGTGTTAGAAATGGATGTTTCTGTTTTCTCGAAAACGTTTTTCATTACCCCAAGTTCCTTATGAAAATCCTTTTCCCAGGCAATTGCACAACTTTTCAAGTTTTTAACATTAGGTAAAAGATTTTTCTGAAAAATGTCTCTTTGTTCTCGCGCCAGAGGCGATTGAAAATGTTCAACTTTGATTTCAGAGCGATATTCTATCTCATGTTGTAAAATTTTGAGGTCAGCCATGAAAATGTCAAAATATCGAAGGATTTTTCGATTTTCAGGTTTTGAGTTTACTTCACTAATGGAAGGTAAAGGACCATAAGTTTGTGCAAATTCTGTTTTGGGATTAACATTAGAAGACTCAGGTGTTTTGATGATAACCCTTGGTGTGTTAGAAAAATCCGTTGGTGTGACGAAAGTGACCGCGTTTTTATAATTAAAAGGTTTGTTGTAAACAACATTTTTTAATTTTGATCGACTCTCGTCTTCTGCATCTAATTCCTCTTGACGATGATATTCAACAACACTCATGACAGTATTATCAATTTTGTATTCTGCACTGGAAACTTCAGGAGTTGGTTTGAATGTTTTTAGTGAAAGCTTTGGTTTGTAATCAGCTAGATTTTTTCCATATCCATTTGGATTGGGTTTTAAGGTAAACTTTTCAATAGCTGTTACGGATTCACCATGTTTGTAAACAACAGTTTTAAACTCTTTAAGTTTGGTTTGCAAGCCGAGAATTTCGTCAAGAAGGTCATCTACCCGATTCGTTGAATGCTTTTTGTATGCGGAGAACTGTTTTTGACAATTTAACAACTCAGCCTTAGCTTTTTGATTTTCCAAGGTGAGAGCGTTAATTTGCTTTTTATGTTCGTGTTTCAGTTGTTCTAGTTCAGACAACAAAGCATTCTTCGAGGCGGCTAGATCACGCATCTGTCTCTCTAAGTATTTTTCATTTTGATGAGATTTTGCAAAAGCGGCTTCAAAACCTTTTTCATGGTTTTCTTGAGTTTTGAAAAAGTTGAGTTGCATTTGTAAGCATTCAAAATCCTTGGTTAACAGTGCATTTTTACTTTTTAAAGATTGATTTAATGCATAACATTCCTCCATTTTGATTTTATGGTCTTGAATTAACCGAGCAAAATCCGGATGAGGCAACAGATCATCTTGTTCAATGTGAGTCTCAACATGATCATTCTTTAGATCCTCAAGTACGACCACGGAGTCAATTTAATTATCAAAGGAAACCATAAGGTCATCTTGATCGTCAAATGTAACTACAGGGTTAACTTGAAAATCATCAGAGAAAGATGTAGAAGACTCATTTTGAACAGTCTGATCCGTGCCGGATTCAGATATTGGCGGAGAGATTAGTTCAAATATGATGATGGTTTGTTCGGGTACCTGAGACAAGCCATCAGTGTCATACACTGGGCCTGTATCACTCATGTGCAGCTCATGCATATTAGCCATCAACATAACAGCTGCATTAGCCTGCAAGTCCTCCATATCATCGTCTGAGTCTGCATCTGCCATAAAGCTCTGTTCTTTGTCTGTAAGAGATCCACCAGCTTCATCCTTAAGAGCCAAAAGTAAAGCCTCTTTGAAATAAGCACTGCCCCTAGTCCTTGGCTTTGGGCATGCATTAGCCAGGTGTCCCTTCTCATTGCAGTTGTAGCATCTAAGACAATTTAACCGATTCTGAGCATTTCCCTGTTCCATCACTTGAGCTCTGTTGTTATTCCTACCCACACCATTAAACCCTTGACCACCGCCCATCTGACGACCATAATCACGATTCTGAACTTCAACACGTCCATTGTTCACAACAGCTTGAGTCCGTGTGTTAGATGAGGAACGAATGCGATTGTTGGATTTGTTGGTGTAACGGCCAAAAGCATTAGCAATCATCACAAATCCTTGTTGCAATGCTTCGAATGGATCAATTTCCTCAGTAGCTTCACTGACATATGCTTGAGCATTGTTGCTGTATGGAACCAATTGATTTTGTTGAGGTTGAGGTTGTTGCTGTGAAGGTGTGTTTGAAACAGTTGGTTGAGTTGCTGGTTGAGAGGGATAATTCTGTTGAGCATACAAGGCAAGTTGTTGATTGTCCGGTTGTGACTGTTTAGCAATTTGAGCACGGAGAATCCTTTCCCGATCAACTTCCTTTTCATGAGGCTTCAAGTAATCGTACAACAATCCATAAGTAGAATGATGCATATTCTTCGCTTGACGGAGAAAAATGACATACTTCTCCCATTCTGGACCAAGACTACTCAGGAACTTAGTATTCACTGCAATTCTTGGCATGATGATGTTGTGTTTATCTAAATCATTGATGATATCTGAAAATCGATGATGATAGGACTCTAGTGTCTCTCCAGGTTCAATCATGAAGTGTTCATAAGCCAAGTAAATTTTGGATTCCAAATCCTCCTGATTGAGTACAGATCCTTCCATAAGAAGACGAATATGATCCCACATTTTTTGTGCAGTCTTTTGAGCATCAACACTACGAAGAATTGGGTTTGGTAATCCTAAGAGGATATATTCCATTGCAAGTTCATCAGCTTCATAGTGTAGAAGTTCTGTAGGGTTTAAATCTGCAACAGTAGCAATGTTGGTTTGTTCATCTCTTGGTGGAACAGCAGTTGGATCTCCGGGTACAATGACAGTAGGCATCTCAAATGGACCTTCCAAGATAACCTTCTTTAAGAACTTTCCATGTGGCTTCTTTAGATCACAAAACCTAAAGAACCTTATCACCCATTGATCGTAGTTTCCTGGAGTGAGCATTGGAGGTCTATCAAGTGATCCAGCTTCATGAATTGATTGTTGGCTGCTTAAAGCTTCACACATCTTTGCAAACCAAGTGGGTTCCTTCATAGTGCTTCGTGATGGATGTTGATTGAAATCGTTTGTGTAGGGTAGAGCTTGAAGACTTGGTGGTGGTTGAACCATTTGTGGTTGTGGAATTGCACCCATTTGTGGAGTATGTTGCTGGTTAAATTGTTGTTGATAAATTGCTTGTTGTTGATTCCATTGTTGATGTTGTGGAGTTAATTGTTGTTGTTGTTGATGATTATAAGTGTGAGGGAAATAGTTAGAGTATGGTGGTTGAGACATGTTGATGAACTTGTGTAGTAAAAATGGATCTTTGTAGTCGAATGAACCTTTGTTGATGAAGTGTCCTTAGGCGTAGAAAAGACAAGAACCAAGTAGCACTTATGCGTAAAAACACCAAAAGTTACGCGTAACAATGAGGAGTTACGCGTAGGATTTAGCTTACGCGTAAGTAGGATAAAAGCACTAAATTTATGCGTAGACAAAAGTTAGGCGTAGAAAGTTAGGCGTAGGATTACCTTATGCGTAGACCTAAGTTTACGCGTAAAGTGAATCTTATGCGTAGAATTTCTACGCGTAAGCTTATGCTTATGCGTAATTTTAGGGTTTTTTGCCCAAATGATCTTTTACACTTCACAGTGCAAAAGATATCCAAAGTCGACGTATTTTCAGACTTATCCAAGTAAGAAAACACGGAATAAACCAGAAAATTGAAGATCAAACCAAGGAAAATCTTACGCGTAATTTTAGGGTTTTGATACGCGTAGGATTACTCGTAATTTTGATTTTGCCCAAAGTTGTTTCTAAACCAGTTTTTGTGTGATGAAATAGCTTCAATAACACCAAAATAACACAAAAGTGTGAAACTTGATGATCCAAAGCACTCAAAACAGTTATGCGTAGAAATACACACACGAATAGAAACTAGTTCAAAAACAATAATCCACGCATAAAGTTTGAAACTTTTTGCCAAAAACAAGTATTTTAACACCTTAAAACGTTGAAAGTACAAGAATCTTGGATTAAAAAGTGCAAAAAACAAGTTTTTAAAAGAGCTAAAGTATGCGTTAACCTTACGCGTAAGACCCAAAATCAAAAACTTCAAAAACAAACGAGTACACCCAACTATTTGGCGATTGATACCACTGTTAGGTCACAAGTTTTACAAACACAAGTTATAAGAGAAGAGATAAAGGCGGATGAACAAGTATCACACACACACACACACGTTAATATGAAGACCGGTTAGGCGTAGAGAGTATGTGAAAAGAAAACTTGAACAACCAACCCTCAAATGAGGGTTTACAAGAGTATTTATAGGAGGGAAGCTAGGGCAACACTCCTAGTTCCCATCCTTTCTTATGTGGGCTTGGGCCTAAGCTTATGGGCCTTCTACATAAGCTTGACCTTAAACAAACATAAAGGCCATAATAAAGCTACCTATTACATATGAAATATAAATACTTGAAATACTGTTTAGGAGTGATTCCAACATGGATTTCTAGTGGTTTTCATAAGGTTTTTGGGTTTGAATGAGTTTAGAGTAGTTTACATCATTTGGATCATTTCTTGTGTTAAAGTTTGGATTTTGATTGTACTTTTGTGTTTAGAATCATTATATGTGTTTAGGTTTTGATTTGGAAGGCTTGAATCATCATGGTTAGGTTGTTTTTGGATTGAAAAGTGGTGGTTTTTTGAATATTGGTACAAAGCGAGTTGAGTCTCGTAGTGATTTTCTTGGATGCGAGTTGTAATTGATCTTGGATGCGAGTTGTGTTTATTCTTCAATACGAGTTGACTTTTTAGTCAACTGCGAGTTGCATCTTAAGCGAGTTGACAGTGTTGACTGCGACTTGTCCAGATTCAATGTATCTAAAGCGAGTTGCCTAAGAGAGTTGCCTAAGCGAGTTGTCTAAGAGAGTTGCCTAAGCGAGTTGCCTAAGAGAGTTGCCTAAGCGAGTTGCCTTGGAAGCGAGTTGTCAGCTTATTGAAGCGAGTTGCCTAAGAGAGTTGTTATTGAAGCGTGTTGGGTTTCATGCGACTTGACTATTAAGCGAGTTGTCTCTTTATGCGACTTGTCTATTAAGCGAGTTGTTTTGAAAGCAAGTTGATCAGGGTGCGAGTTGTCTAAGGTGTGAGTTGTTGACTTTTCCCGACAAAAATTTAAAAGGCCATAACTTTTGAACCGTAACTCCGTTTTCCGCGTTCTACCCATCAAAACGACCGTGAGAACGAGGAGAATGGAACGCCGAATAAACTAAAGTTGATTCGGGTCAACCTTCGAGGCCTAAATCGCTCCAAACAGAAGTTATTGAGGTTTTTATGTTTTTAGACCTAAATTTCTCCATAAAAACGGGCATAAACCAATCCAAATCTCAATCAAACAACATCTCTGCTAATCCTACAAACAATCATAAGTCCTAACACAAAATTGTCTATCATTACGTCGATCCATCAGTCATCTCAACACGTTCCATTGTTCATTGCTTAACGTTTTGGTCTTGATTTTAGTAAAATCCAGCGAAAGATTCTATTTCTCGGTTTAAATCACAGACTTGTAAAATCCCGTGTATACAGCAACATCATGTCTTACACTCCAGATTCAGTGATTTCAGAAGTGCTTAAATTGTATGATGTTGTGGACAACAATGATAATGTATGCTACACTGAACAAATAAAGATGTTTGAATTAATCAATGAGGATGTGAGATCTTCATGTTCTGTGTACAATGAGAATGAATTGCACCTGCTAATGCTACAGAATGCCATGCAAAAGGAATGCTGTATTATACCCTATCAATAACTTCACTCTCACCTCATGTTACTTCTACCCACAACAACGGAACAAACATGTATTGCCCTTTTCCGTCAAGATTTATCCACATTAACGGGAACATTACTATTGAACTTAGAACAATTGGAACAACAACTTGATAAATAAGAGGTTCAAAAGGATTGTTCCAATGCTGCACTTCAAGTGATCCACAACCAATTTCAATCATTCATCAGTGGGAAATTTACATCAGATTATGATCAAGACACATTGGAATGGAAATTAGCGTGTTCATTGAGACATTTATCCAAGTCATGGATAATGTGGAGAAGTACATTGAGGAAGTTACACAGAAAGATGAAAAAGTGGATGAGTGTCAGGTGCAGTTGAGAGATAGTTATGATGAGTCGGGTAATGTATCAGTCGAAAGATCGGGTGTTGCTGAATGCACAATATCAGAGACAACAAATAATGATGTAACCAGCTGCTCATTAACTCCTGGCACACAAGAAGTAGACGTTGTGATCAGAAAGGTGAATGAATGTCGGGTACAATCAATAGATTGTAGTGTTGAGACCAGTAAGGCATCGGATGATGGATCAGTTGACACTGAATACAGAGGCTCAGAGACAGTTAAGCTTGAAACAGCCAGTAGTTCAGTGACTCTTGTTACACATGATGTGAATGCATATATAAGACTGATAAATGAACAGGTTTCATGTGATGAGGTACCCTTAACTTTTCAACATAGTGCATCTGCTAATGTACCTATACAAACTGATCTCAATGCTGAACATGATTCTGATAAATGTTCATTGGTTGAGGCTGAGTCTAATAATTTCAAAACAAATGATATGGTTGATAAAAAGGCTTTTGATGAACTTTCAAACAAATTCTCAAAACTTGAAAAACATTGCATTTCACTTGAAATTTCAATACAAAGAAAGGAGGAAAGTTTTCAAACTAAGAAACCATGTAAAAATCCAGAATTTCATGAATTTCGTGAATTTTTTGAAATAAACGATTTAAAAGCTCAGCTTCAAGCCAAAAACTCGACTATCAACAATTTGAAGAAACATATTTCTGATATGCATTTGAAAAGTAATTTGGTTACAAGTAATTCTGATGTTAATGCTATTGATGATATTCAAGTGAGAAATGATGAATTAGCTGGTTGTGTGGCCAAATTACTAAAGGAAAATGAGTCTTTGAGAAAACATCACATAGAACTAAGTGACTCTGTCAAAGAAGCTAGAACTAAGTCAATGGAACAAACAAATTCTTTGATAGCAAAATATGATGAACTCAAAGCTCAACTTCAGGAAAAGAGTTTCGCTATTGTTGCCTTAAAAAATGAGCTTAGGAAAACTGTAGGGAAAAGTGTGAACACTAAGTTTACAAAACCATCAACCTTGGGGAAGCTAGTTTCTCATCCCACTAGAGACCGGTCCGTTGTTAGGCAGCCTACTGCATTTATATCTGAAAGAACAAAATCTCTAAAGACAAGGCTTGCCTCCCAAGTTGATGCGATACAAGTTTTGACAAAACCAGTCACTTCACCTGAGTTACCTAAGTATAATGCTTCTAGCTCCTCTAACCCTCAACAAGTTGCCACTTCTACTCCCAGCACCTCTAGGATTAGTTCGAAAACAGTGTCAAAACCAAGCATTAAAACCCAAAATTCATATGATATGAATGACTTGTGGAAGAACTATTATCTAGAAGAAGCTAGGAAAAAGGCACAGATTCGAAAAGACGAAATTTTAGGTGCAATAACTAGGGTGACGAATTCTACGTGATTTCAAGGCACTGCTAGTAGTTTTAAACCATTACATAGGAACACTCAACTAAAGACTAGGGATTGGCTTGAATCTAAGCGTAGTTGCGTTTCGAATAAATCTATTCCCATAGTAGACCATTCTAAGAACTCTAGATCATCTTCTGAATCTAAACAAGCTATTTGCTCGAATTGTCTGAAATGCATCTTTAAGGCAAATCATGATAATTGTTTTTCAAAATCCCTAAAGAATGTAAATACTCATGCAAAGGTTCAATCTGTTAAGTCTAGGATCTACACTAAGTCTATGAAGCAAAACAAACAAAAAACTTCGCCTAGATGGATACCAACTGCTAAATCTTTGGAAACTAGGAATAACGATAGGTCTTCCTCTATGCATAAGAAGCTTAACAATCCTAGACCTTGCCATAAGTGGATTCCGTCTGGTAAAATGTTTAAGGATGTTGGACTTAGGTGGATGCCTACCGGAAAGCTGTTTACCGATGACAAAATGAAGGTTGACCATGAAACCCCAAAGGGTTTGGATACTAATGTCACTAACCAAAATATATGCAATCAAGTTTGTAATATTAGTACAGGTAGTCCTTACTCAGTTGCAGATACTTCGATCCTTCACTACATGGACTGGCTTAAAGTATGGATTACAAATGGATTGATATCTTATAACTCACGGGTTCAAGTAACTCAATCTTGATATTCATTCGGCTATGATGTCTGTTCACATCAGTTCAGGCCTCATTTTTCATCACTATGGCGTCAGTAGATAACACTTCAGGCCCCGTTCCTGAAAGAAAAGAAAGGTGTACGCTTCAATGCGCTTTATCTTCAAAAGAAGAGAAATCTTCATGTTTATAACCATTCTCATCGACATTCTTCATCAACAAGCTTCATGTTTTTCCCACCCTCTTTCAACCTTCAAGTGGATCTACGTTCATTGGTGTATATTCTTATTCATTTGCTCAATCAAAAACGGCAAACTTCATTTAAAATTTTTGAGGGGGAGAAGAGTGAATATACTACATGTTGATGGATGCTTGATTTATGGTCATACGACTTAAAGAGTGAATATACTACATGTTGATGGATGCTTGATTTATGGTCATACGACTCTCCTCCTACGCCTAATGCTTCACTTACTAAGGATAACTGGGATTCATTGTTTGGGATTCTTTGTTTCAAGATATGTTTGATGAGTATTTCCAACCGCTAGCAAATGTTGATCATCTAAGAAGTACAACTCATACTACTCAAGAAGCCCAATTACCAGTTATTCCTCAAGGCGTTGATAATGACTGTCATAATATTGCAGTTGCACTCATGAATAATGATCCGCTCTTTGGTATTCCTTTACCAAATCTTCACGGATTATTGTTCATGAATAATGATCCGCTCTTTGGTATTCCTTTGCCAAATCTTCACGGATTATTGTTTCTCTCATTGTGCATACTATAAATCAACCACATGAACATTAAGGAAAATGACTACCTCATCCGCTCGAAGACATTATTGGTGAATCTTCCAGATCAGTCTCTACATGTATACCTTTAGGAAGAATGCATTGATGTTGAGGAATCATTTGTTCCGGTTCATTTAGTGGGTCAATGTACATCCGATTGTACGTTTATTCACGTGTTGGGCATTTGACACAAGTTGATTACTTCAGAGTTAATCATTTATCACTTATTTGAGATTGAAGTTGACTTTCACTAAGGCGTGTTCTTATTTGATAACATGCTCGGGCTTAAGAATTGGAGTTGAAGACTTGGTTTATCTAGTTACCAACAGTCGGGATGTATTGAAGACCTGGTTAACTATCACTTTAAGGAGTTATGTTGTTTTACTCAGTGTCACACGCAAATTTCGTTGTGGATAATCGCAAGAGGTGTAATGTCTCATACTTTGGTTGAGTATCGAGCACTTAGAGATTTGCTTGGTGCATAAATTCTCAACACCGTTCTTCCATCATTAAGTACAAGCTTAAGATACAAGTGTGGGGAATTCGACTTCAGTTTCAAGTTTGGTATATCGGGTATTTATTCTTTGGTGGTCACTTCAAGTTGTCTACATATGGGTTGATAAAGATAGTTAAAGAGAGTTTCTGTAGCAGTTGATTCTCACATGATTCATTTGAGCTAATTTTTGTTCTTCTCTATTTCAAGAATATTTGGTATGTACAATGTGTTGCTGATTCTGAGGTATCAAAACCAGCAAGGGGGAAGGAGATATACATCTAAACACACAACCTTCATCAAGTAGTCCCATCAGTTCTACTCTTGTACACAATCCCTCACCAGCAACTCCATATGTACCACCTTCAGAAGATGATTTGAAGAAATTATTTGATCCAATGTTTGATGAACACTATGAGCCAATTGCTAATGATCTGTCAAATCCATCAATATAGGCTGCTTCTATCCCTGTCAACGTAGATAACCCTTCAGTTTCTATGTCATTGAGTCAAGAAGCGCCTGCTGCTGATCAATCGGTATCATCTTCAATTCATCAATCATTAAGTGTACATCATGGAATTGTTTCTGGCACCTATGATGGAGATAACCCCTTTGCTACTCCTGAAAATGCTACGCTAAACCAATTTTCAGACTGTAACTTGTGCTTAAATATTGTTTGCTATTATTTCAGATAGCAACCCGCTCTTCTAGAAAGGAAAGTGTTACGCTAAACCAATTTTCAAATATTTCGTGCACTTATCCTAAAACAAATTCAAGGAAAGTATGTCTAAAATTCTTCATAAAAATATTTGTTGTTTTCAAAAATGGTGGTAAATGAGTTGCTTGAAAATCAATCAGATTCAGTGTTTTCATAAAAATCAAAAACTTAATCAATGACTTCAGCGCTTTTAAATTTCTTAGAAAAATAAGTAATTGATTGAGGGGGAGAATGTTTTCAAATCTATATCATCTAACAAACTTTCTTAATTATCCTAAATGCTTAACTGAAAAAGATGTTAACCTACGTTGAAGGACTAGGTGCCTAGGATATGATTGTTAGGATTAGATGATTAGAGTTTGATAAACACATAATTCCCATGCATGTGTATGATCTGATTGATATGTTGGATCGACTTTTATTAGTCGATTGTTGTTTGGGTGATGTCGACCACCATATATATGTATGTGTGTTCACTAACATATGCAGGTATATTGGTATATAAGAATGTTCCCGATCCGGATCCCACAATAGATGATGATTGGATGCCGAAAGGAAAGGGTAACTATATCATGGGTTGACAAATGAAGAAACGGAGCTTAATTTGACTTCTATGGAAAGTTGGCATGAAAAAATGCAACGTAAGAGGTCTCTTTGCATCAGCAGATGGTTTTCTTCATCATCAAATGAAGAAACGGAGCTTAATTTAACCTCAGTTGGCATAAAAAAAATGCAATGTAAGAAGTCTCACTGCTTCTGCAGATGGTTTTCTTCCAAACCTCCAGCAACAACAACAAAAGTAGCTCAACCACCTAACATATCTTTGTGCAGGATAATTGTGATGATACCATTTGTTTTAAAATAATTTTTTAAATAATATTGTTTTGAAAAGTGTAAAAATATTGGTTTTGAAAAATAAATTGGACTTAATTTTGAAAATCAACGGACTTCATTTTATCAAAACTTAAGTCACTTAATCATCGACTACGGTCATCGATTGAGGGGGAGAGTGATTTAAAATAAAATATTTTCAAACGATATTTCTTCATAAAAGGTCCGTTTGTACAATAATAAGTGGTGATCTAAAGATTTAATGTTATGTCATGGTATGATTTTCTTTAAAACTCAAAGATCTTACAAAATGAAATTTTTTCTGTTCTTGTTTGATTGTGAAATTGTTTTATTTTACCAAAAGATCTCTTAAAAACTATCATACCTGACACTAACAATCTTTAATGTCTAAAATTGATCCGTATCAATCATGTTTCAAAATTAAATCAAGCCACGTCTTTTCCCAAAATTTTCTAAATGATTTAAATCAATTGGGATCACAAATCTCAAAAGGTTTGAAATTTTTGATCGAGAATAGATCGTGATTTAAATCTCAAATTTGTTTAAATGGAATTGGTTTTAGTCCTTTAAAGGCACTCCTGCCTCCATGTGCCAAACGATTTCAATATATGATGCACATGATTGAGGAGGAGCATTTATCCAAAAACAAGATGAGTATTTAAACCTGGCCACATTTTCTCCCATGTTTTTCAAACCTTATTAAATCACTTGGATCCAAAATCTCAAAGGGTTTGATATTTTTGATCGGGGGAGAATTTGTGATTTAATAATGAAATTTGATAAAAGATGATCGTTTTGATTTACGTGTGCATACTGCTCTCCCATATGTGCTAAACGCTTTCAAATCTCGAAGCACATATTGAGGGGGAGCATTTCAAAAGAAAATAAACTTTCAAGGTACAAAGATTTATATGTTTCAACATAAAATACCTTGATTGATTTTTGAAAGGTTTCTTAATGGCTTTTGTGATTGTGGATGTGCTTCAAAAGATCTCTTGCCACTATGTGATAAAATGATTTCAGATATACAACGCACATATTGAGGGGGAGAATTTACCAATGAAAATCAAATGGCCTTTTTCACGGAAATTGAGATCAAATAAATTTTTCTAAAACCTCTTGCCTCCATGTGCTAAACAATTTCAAAATCACATGCACATGTTGAGGGGGAGCATTTCTAAAAGATCAAAACAATTAAGTTACAAAATGCTTTGATATTATATCACAAGTACCTTGAATGATTTTTTTAAATGATTTTTCAATTGGTTTCGAGAAGGAAAGAACAATACCAAAAGACCGACTAATTTACTTTATGCATGGTGTTATACGGATGGTTAGGTTAGGTATTCGTTCCCACGATCCCGCCAGAGCCGGAGGGATCTACCCAGGGACAATCCACTAGATAGTGTAGAGTCCTTAGGTATGATGAAAAAAGGAGAAAAGTGAGATATGGGAAGAGTGCGGACTGAGATAGAGCTAGAACTGGAATAAACCCAACAATGTTCTAGTTATGAAATCTCCGTAAGCACTGAAGGGGTTGAAGAATGAAAATGAAATGAATGTGCAAAAGGGTGAAAAGAAATAGCCCACCAATAATTCAACCTTAGGGCAGTAACCAGGTTCAATACATATGCTACTAGTGGTTACTAAGGTAACATTGGTATTGAAGACAAGACGTCATGGACCCAGTGACGCACTGCACTAAACTTCCCAAGCTACTCAAGTTCCTCTTAAAAGGACTTGTTTCATTCTCACGGGGAACCTACATAATCTATCGACTTTCTCTTAGAGATTGTTGATATTGAAGAAGGAGACCCTCTCCCTAGTCTCCGGCATAGGAACCAAAAATGCACAATTGAGTATAGAGCCAAGAGATCATCCACAATATCTCATTAGGACAAAAAATTAATGAAGACTTGCTGTTTCACACAATGTGGAAAGTAAGAATATATTAAGAGTCCTACGCATTATCCTTGTGGTATTGCCAGAACATCCGAGTGATATGTAAATATTCATGATGAAGATGGAAATCCTTCTAGAGCCAACATCAAACAAGCTCTTGGTGGGTGACATGTGAGATCTTTTCAAAAGATCAAGCTTGTGACAACTGGATAGAAACAATGGGGAGATTCATTCTAGAATCAACCTTGGTCCAGGAAATGAATTGACGAATACTTTTGGAAAAACCGTTCGATGTGCAAATCTTCTTTTCTCTAGCGTATCGAATGTGTATTCATGTTTTCAAACACAAAAAGTATCTCTGATTGAAAAAAATACTTTTGAAAAAACCGTTCGATGTGCAAATCTTCTTTTCTCTAGCACATCGAATGTGTATTCTTTTTAAATACAAAAAGTATTTACGCTTGAAAATTGATCTTTCTCATAAAACCCTCGTAGTATTGCAAAACTTTTTCTTCAAGCAATACGCGATTGTTTTCAAATCAATCTTTCATCAATCAGTGAATCTCAATTTGCTGGTTCACTTACTCCATTTTGTCTTCTATGAGACGTTCCGGTTTGAGAACAACTAGAATAGCTGCGAAACCCTGTCAAAGAGATTCTTCGGAATTATACCGGATCATAGGCAGTAATTGTACTGATCAACGAGATACTGTGGGCCGTGTACCTCAATTCAACAAAAGTGATCAAAGACACTTTTGTATGTTCTATTGCTAACTGTTGTTTGTAGGTACATCTGGACGGTTGCAGCTGATCAGAATTGAGAAGTCAATCCAAAGCCGCATGCTCACAGCATCCACACTTAATTGAAGAAATCATGACTTGTGCATATCTACAGAACCTGGTTCTGATATTTTTATACTATGCTTCTGCTACGCTGCTGCAAATATCATGAACCAATAAAGCTTCCGCTACTCTGATGGAAAGATGTCATGATCCTGAAAGTGTGATCCAACAAAGGGTGATCCAGAGATTTACTGTGGTCGATGATCTCAAAGAAAGCTAAAAGATCTTCAAAGATGTGGATCAGTTCAAAGACCTCCACTTAAAGTCACAACTTCACTTGATGGCAACATGATAAGGTTTTAAAAGGTA
The DNA here is from genome assembly GCA_019973895.1 of Chrysanthemum seticuspe. Taxonomy (NCBI): domain Eukaryota; kingdom Viridiplantae; phylum Streptophyta; class Magnoliopsida; order Asterales; family Asteraceae; genus Chrysanthemum; species Chrysanthemum seticuspe. The sequence goes on from BPTQ01000008.1 coordinate 43,506,436, forward strand.
CCATTTTGAGGGGTCATTTAAGCCCTTATTTGATCACTTTTGTATCCGTTATTGCTTAATATCGTTCCTTTTCACTTTTTAGGTCTCTTGAAGGCAAAATGCTGGAATGGCACTTATTTGGACGAAAAGGCGCGAATATACGAAGAAAATGGCCAATGTCAGAATCGAGACACTCAAAGCTGCTGAAAACAGAAGGCGACGGCGTCAGGTGTTAATTGCGACGCCGTCGGAGGATTTTTGTGACGATACAGTAGCCAAAAACCCTATTTTCAAGTGACGACGTCGGGCTTTAAAAGAGTAGGCCGTTTCTACTCAGACGGCCTAGATGCAACCCAGACGACGACAGAAGCTGAAGAGGACGACGTCACAGACATAAGGTGACGCCGTCGCAAGGTTAACATGGCCAAGACGAAATCCTAATGACGGCAACACGACGGCGTCAGAAAACATAAGGTGACGCCGTCGCATATGTAATATTATATATAGAATCTGAATTTTTCAGTTTTAGGAGAGTCTTTTTGGAGTAAAAACCTAAAACCGAACCAAGGGTGTCTTGTACAGTACTTTAGGGTTCTAAACCCTATCTTACATTAAGATAAGTATTTACTTCATCAATTCAATTCTGTCTTTGATTATTTGTGTGTATGCTTGCATGTTCTCCATGTCCGGCTAATTTATTTGTGTGTTTGCTTAGGGAATATGAAACTTAATTATTAAATATTGATTGGTTGTTTCTTATCTTAGTTGATTAATGATCTAGTATTGCGATAGGTCATTCGTTGTGTACTTAATGCTTGATTCATCTTTGTGAACCTTAGAATATAATTATCTGAGTTGTTGTAAGCTAAACCATCCAAAGAGTGCCTTAGAGTAAGAGTTTATTATCCCTAGTGGGTTTTGTAGACGAGACCCTTTGGTAAGTTCAAAGAGTTAGGGAGAAACGCATACCCTACAACTTTAGACACACAACGCAACTAAGAATAAGACGTGACAACTCAACCATCAATAGGAGATAATTAAGGAGTAGTAAAACCTAAGTAAACACATCTTTAAACTATCATACGAGCACACATTAATTAGACATAGACTACCACCACCTTAGTTTAGATAATTAGATAATAGTAGAGTAATCGGTAGAAATACCAACCCCCCAAATCCAATACCCGAGATTCGTACCTTTCAATTTCCTAAAAAACATAAAAAAAGATAAAAACATTAATCTTCCTCAACCTCAACCTTAGCGTAGTAACTTCTCACTAGCATTCCTATTCCCCTAGAGAACGATATCAATACCCGTGGCTTACCCTAATACTACACTACAACGATTAGGTTCACTGCCTAGGGTGTTGAAAAACTTGCTCGACGAAAAGGAAGTTCCTTTGACCCCAAACGCGCTGCCTAAGCGTATCAAGTTTTTGGCGCCGCTGCCGGGGAATAGAATAGCTAGTTAGTAGTCCACCTCGTTTAGGTTCTTTGCTTGATTCCTATCAAGTAAATTTTTTCTCAATTTTAGCTTTCTCTTAGTCTATCCCCCTTCTTCGTGACCTTTGTTCGTAACACCTATCACTTTTCATCATGGAAGATGATAACCAACCACAACTCATCAACCCACCACCAAATGACCCGCCAAGAGCCCGTACTCTTGGTGAATACTCAAGACCAAGCCACCTAGGCTATAGGAACACCATTGAGCTTCCCGACCAAGCCCAAACTACAGCCCTACGATCCGACACCATCCGGTTGGTGCAAAACGGATGTGCATTCCATGGACTTCGTTCCGAAGATCCAAATCAGCATCTGAGGGATTTCCTCAAAATTGTCGATTCCATCGACCTTGATGCTACTACTCGGGAGACCACGCGCCTGCGTCTCTTCCAATTCTCTCTACGGGACCAAGCTAGTAATTGGCTTGAGCGACTTCCCGCCGGCTCCATCTCAAGTTGGGATGATCTTACCTCTCGCTTCCTTGCTCAATTTTACCCACCGGGGAGAACCACTAAGCTTAGGAATGACATCTTGATGTTCCAACAATGTCAGGTGAATCTCTCTACGAAGCATGGACCCGATTCAAGGACTTACTTCATAAAGTCCCTCATCACGGCATTGATCTTTGGCTCCAAGTCCAAATCTTTTATGATCATGTCAACTTCCCCACTAAGCGATCCATTGACCAAGCGGCCGGTGGAAAACTTAGTGATCTCACCGCGCAAGAATCATGGGGTATAATAGAGCACCTTTCCCTCTACGACAACGATAGTTGGGATGACCCCCGTGAGCTACCTAAAACCGTCAAGGCAATCTCCTTGCCATCCATCAACTCACAACCTTCCGACCGTAGGATGATCGAACTTGAAGATCAAGTTAAATTCCTCATGAGTTCCTACAAAACTCCTAAGTCCTCACGTCAAGTGAATCAAATCACTCTACCTTGTGAATTATGCAGTGGTCCCCATGACACTCGTGATTTCACAAGGCTCCCCGAACAAGCTTTTGCGGACTACGCCTCCATGCGTACCAACGGAGCGGGAGCGAAGTGGTACACTTTCAAACCCGAACAAAACAACTTAGGAAACTCGTACAACCCCTCATGGAGAAATCACCCTAACCTTAAGTGGAACCAAAAATCAAGCACACCCCAAAGCTCATCTAGTTCACCCACTAGGTTCAATTCTCTTAATACCGGGAACCCCACTAATCTTGAGGCAATCGCATCTAGATTTTTGTCACCCCAAGAGACTCGATTGAATAAGCTTGAAGCCGATTTTAAGCAAAAACAAAGCGAGATGACAAACAAGCTTGATGCCCTCTTAAAAGCCTTCAATGAACGGGAAGTTGGAGCACTCCCAAGTGATACCATAAAGAACCCAAAAGTGAATTCGATTGCGTCGACTTCATGTTCTAGTTCACTATGGGAGAATGCACATCCATGCCCCTCACACCCGACGGTTCACTCGGTAAATGCTATCAAAAAGGGGTCCAAGCCATCCAAGAGGTACCAAGGCCCGGCACCATTGGTAGAACCCCCTCTTGAGAAACCCGTCAGCCAAGAATCCAAACCTAGTTTAGAGGAGGAGTACAAGGAACTCCATCAAGAAAAACCGATTCTTGAAGTCTTAGCTCATGCACCTTATTATAATGCTTTGAAAGAAAAATATGAGTTAGAACTTAGGCTTGGAAAACATGGGTCCGCTTTTGTGCGAAACAACTTACCTAAGAAGTTAGACGATCCCGGGCTATTCACTCTTCCGTGTAGGCTTGGAACTTCCAAACCACTCGACGCTCTAGTTGACTTAGGGTCATGCATTAATCTTGTTCTGTTGTCCCTCCATAGAAGCCTTAACTTAGGTAAAATAGAACCAACGGAAACCATCTTAGGTCTAGCGGATGGTAGTGTGGCACGTCCGGTAGGAATAATAAAGAATATGGTATTACACGTAGGAGAGTTGACTCTTTTGGCCGACTTTCATGTGCTAGACATGAATAAGGACCCGACATGCCCATTACTAGTAGGAAGAGGATTTTTAGCTACCGCTAGTGCCATCATCGATTGTAAGATGTCCAAGATAGTGGTAGGAGAGGGGAGTGCTAGATCAGTTTACGATGTCAAAAAGCATACGTACTACAAGGATGAGGAAATCCCAAAAGAGATTAGGTTGGATAGAGAGCCTTCTAGATATGGACCTTGGATTGATAAGAACCTCATAGGCCCCCAAAGACCTTTTTACCTAGATAAAGCCTTCATTAGTAAAGCAACTTTCCAAGAAAAAGAAATGGCTAGGGACATGGAAGTGAACCCGTTCGAGGACGCCTTAGTATTTAGGAAGATGACCGAGTTCCTAGGAAGCTTGCCCGTTAACCTTGTTATGAATAAGTGGAAAGTTGAGGAATCTAAACACAAATGGGATTGGGATAGACCGCCTAGTGATGGTAATGGAGAGTGGCACATTAGGATACAAATCTATGATCCCGATGGTGAGAAGTTTGAAAAGACATATTTAACCGAGCGTACTACTAGGAACTTGAATGATAAGTTTGATCCTTACGACATTGTTGAGGATAGACTTACTTATATCGGTACGTAGGGGCACGACTACGAGTCTATCTACAAGACTCTTAAATAAAGAAAAGCGCTTCGTGGGAGGCAACCCATGCTTAATTGTTTGCTTGTTAGTGTCATATATCTTTTATTAATTGTTTATCCTCATGTTTAAATTTGTAAAAATGCTTTATTTTGTTTTTAACCTTGTCTTAATTGCATATAAAGGTATTTTACATAAGGGATAAGTGTAGGGAGGATTACACACGTTTACAAAAGAAACGTAAACATGAGAATAACAATTAACTAAAAGATATATATGTTTGTTTGTTCGAGTCAAATGCTTGTATCAAGTCATAATTGATGTTTTTGCAGAAATTTTTCCAGATTCTAAAGATGTAAATTTTCCAGAAAATCGCAGAACAGTTTTTGTCAGGATACCCTGACGGTGTCAGGATTGCAACCTGACGGCGTTAGGAAGGAGTAAAAACATCAGATCATTTTTTCTCGTTTTCTGAGCTACTTATAAATTTTTGGAATTTTCCAGGTCTTAATTTTCTTTGAAATACTGTAAACATCCATTCCACAAGCATTATATCCTAGTTTAAATCGAGTCTTATATATATTATTACCGCCGATTTTACGCGAAGGTTTCGTTTGTTTTCTTCAAGTGTGCAGGTTTAATTTTTCAAGAAGAAGTTACATAAGATTGGAGGAGCTTTTCACGCAATAATTCTTCTTGGAAAGGATTTAACCACCACTTTACACGGATCCTACCGAGCTAATCAGGGGAGTATTAGTTTCTTTCGTTTTTGATTACCTTCTTTTATCATAACTTTGATACTTTCGGGGAATATTGGGGACAATGTTCAGTTTAAGTGTAGGGAGGGAAAATAAAACGGGAACTTTGAAACTATGCTTATCCTTGATTATTTGCTTTGTCCAATTGTGATTGTGTAATAAACCATGAGAAAATGTCGGTTAGGGTAATTTTGGCACCAAATTTAAAATTTTTCATGACATATAGGAGTGGGCCATTAGTCTTAACAAAAGCGTCTCACGGATAGGAAGTTATATGACTAGCACAAAACCCTTTACCACCCAAATTCCACCCAAAATGTGAGGATCGCCCTTAGATTAGTAGGAATTAAAAGCATTCATCTTCAATGCTTAGAGTGTGAACCGATAGTATATTAGATTCTAGAACTTGTTTTGTGATGCATTCCGAGATCGCAAGTGAGACTACACTTGTGTAGTTAGGAATAACTGAATGATAAGAGGCATTAGGATAACCCTTGTTTGATACCCGTAATATAATTACTTCTTCCACATCGGTTGAGTAATTCCCCCACACCCTTTGCGTTGTACTCATCTTTAGTACACGATACCCCTAGTTAACCCCTCAGAGCCTATCCTTTTCGCGGTTCTCGTGATGTTTCGGTTTTTCCGGAATATCAATAAAGAGCACTGTTTACACCCCACCCCCAAATATACACCCAAATCGCCTTAGCCTACCCCTTATGCACTCACTTTTAGTGCAAATTATTGTTATCACCCCAAACCCTTAGTTCAATTATCTGGTTGCTTGCATGAGTTGGTAAGTCGAGTCATATACTTTGTATACAGTTTTGGGACGATTGGGATTCATGGGAAAAGTTAACGTTTATGAAATGACGGGAAGGGAACGTTAAATTCAAATTCCTTTTGTTTGCGTAATAATGTACCCCAAGTGTTTTGATCTTTTCAAATCGGGTCAAATTAATGTTAGAGTAATAAAAACTCAAGTGTAGGGATGTGCCTATAAATCCCTATCATTTTGATGTTACTGTAGAGGATGGTAGAGTAAAAGTGTATAGAAAAAAAAATCGAAAAAAAAAAAATAGAAAAAGAGAAAAAGAAAAAAATTGAGTGTAAAAAAAAATAATAATAAAAAAAATATATAAAAAAAAAACGGACTACCATCCTACATCTATCCTTTAAATTTATGTTTGTTTATTTCCGTTACCTAGAGTTTTAGAGTGTCGAGTCTTGACTTAGCAACGCCATTCTTCGTATCCATTTAACATAGAGATTTTTGGCTTGCCACCACTAAATAGCCTATCCCACCAAACCCTTGTTTCCCTACCGTAAGCCTAACATTACAACCCTTTAAAAGACCTCTTTGATAGTCTTTCCTAGGTGCTTACGCCAAAGCGATGGAGGTTTGATCTATTCTCAAGCCTATGGTAATCTATTTACTAGGACCGGTTAATGAGTGTTTATCTTCCATTTCCTATTTGTTATATTTCATATATACACCCGAGAGAGATGTGAGTATCCAAACACCCCATGTGAGGTGCTAGTATGTAATTTCCGTGCTTGTTATGACTTTTGCGGGGCTTATATGTGTTGTGGACCATTTTAAATCAATGCTTCATGACCCCTAACTTATAAATTAATTGGCTAAAAGCACATTTGCTTGAGGACAAGCAAATAACAAGTGTAGGGATATTTGATAAGGTTTTAAAAGGTACCATTTTGAGGGGTCATTTAAGCCCTTATTTGATCACTTTTGTATCCGTTATTGCTTAATATCGTTCCTTTTCACTTTTTAGGTCTCTTGAAGGCAAAATGCTGGAATGGCACTTATTTGAACGAAAAGGCGCGAATATACGAAGAAAATGGCCAAAGTCAGAATCGAGACACTCAAAGCTGCTGAAAACAGAAGGCGACGGTGTCAAGTGTTAATTGCGACGCCGTCGGAGGATTTTTGTGACGATACAGTAACCAAAAACCCTATTTTCAAGTGACGACGTCGGGCTTTAAAAGAGTAGGCCGTTGCTACTCAGACGGCCTAGATGCAACTCAGACGACGTCAGAAGCTGAAAAGGACGGCGTCACAGACATAAGGTGACGCCGTCGCAAGGTTAACGAGGCCAAGACGAAACCCTAATGACAGCGACACGACGGCGTTACAAAACATAATGTGACGCCGTCGCATATGTAATATTATATATAGAATCCGAATTTTTCAGTTTTAGGAGAGTCTTTTTGGAGTAAAAACCTAAAACCAAACCAAGGGTGTCTTGTACAGTATTTTAGGGTTCTAAACCCTATCTTACATCAAGATAAGTATTTACTTCCTCAATTCAATTATGTCTTTGATTATTTGTGTGTATGCTTGCATGTTCTCCATGTCCGGCTAATTTATTTGTGTGTTTGCTTAGGAAATATGAAACTTAATTATTAAATATTGATTGGTTGTTTCTTATCTTAGTTAATTAATGATCTAGTAATGCAATAGGTCATTCGTTGTGTACTTAATGCTTGATTCATCTTTGTGAACCTTAGAATATAATTACCTGAGTAGTTGTAAGCTAAACCATCCAAAGAGTGCCTTAGAGTAAGAGTTTATTATCCCTAGTGGGTTTTGTAGACGAGACCCTTTGGTAAGTTCAAAGAGTTAGGGAGAAACGCATACCCTACAACTTTAGACACACAACGCAACTAAGACTAAGACGTGACAACTCAACCATCAATAGGAGATAATTAAGGAGTAGTAAAACCTAAGTAAACACATTTTTAAACTATCATACGAGCACACATTAATTAGACATAGACTACCACCACCTTAGTTTAGATAATTAGATAATAGTAGAGTAATCGGTAGAAATACCAACCCCCCAAATCCAATACCCGAGATTCGTACCTTTCAATTTCCTAAAAAACATAAAAAAATATAAAAAATAATCTTCCTCAACCTCAACCTTAGCGTAGTAACTTCTCACTAGCATTCCTATTCCCCTAGAGAACGATATCAATTCCCGTGGCTTACCCTAATACTACACTACAACGATTAGGTTCACTGCCTAGGGTGTTGAAAAACTTGCTCGACGAAAAGGAAGTTCCTTTGACCCCGGACGCGCTGCGTAAGCGTATCACAACACAACAAAGGGTGATCCAGAGATTTATTGTGGCTGATGATTTCAAAGAAAGCTAAAAGATCATCAAAGATGTGGATCAGTTCAAAGACCTCCACTTAAAGTATACATCATTCAGACTTTGAAGAATCATTGCTAATGCAAAAAGATTGCTGGAGTGAAGAATTAAATTCTACGAGCTCAAGACTGAAGATAAAATAGAATGATAGGATTCGAAATGTAAAACATAGGGTGACCTCCCTTAGGGGGAGATTCTTAGGAATTAGAAATTCCATAGTGAAGAGTCGGTCACCCCAAATATAATCTAGCATAAGTTAGCTCGTAGACATTACGTTATTTACTAGTTATTTAGTTAGTTATTTAGTTTAGTGCAACACCATGGAGGACGGATGGGTCTTTACCCACTGTATGCCTGATCCACAGTCCGAAGGAGGACGTTTAGCATGTAACTATAAATACCCTCTACCTCCTAAGGTAGAGGGTTGGACCTTTCATTCTAATCTAACCTTTTCTCTTTCGTTTACTCTCTCTCTAGAAGGGCTCCCATTCTACTTTCTCTCTCTAAACTCTCTATACTATTCGATCCATACTTGTGTTTGATATGTGTTTATGAAATCCAATATCTTACACTTTCTCACGATTTCTTTTAAGTTTCAGGTACCATGGAGGTTGTAGACATTGATAACCTCACCCTCGAGGAATATCTTGCTATGACTCGAGATGAACAAGGACCGGGGCTTGTTAGGCCGGCAATTGCTGACGAAGCTCAATTCAAAATCAAGCCACAATTCATGAGGGAGCTTCATGCGTATCCCTTCTCCAAAAGTATTACCGATGATGCTTACGAGCACGTGATTAACGTGGAATACATTGCCAACCTATTTAAAATTCCAAGAGTCTCTAACAATGTTGTCATGTTACGTGTATTCCCTATTTCACTCACTAGAGCTGCTAAAAGATGGGTAAATAGATTGCCCGCCGGGATCGTTAATACATGGGCTCTCATAAAGAAGTACTTCATTCAAAAGTACTGTCCTCCATCTAGGACAGCAAAGCAACTCGAGGAAATCCGTAATTTCAAGCAGGAGGGCGATGAAACATTGTACCAGGCCTGGGAAAGATACAAAGAACTCCTGTACAAATGCCCTACTCATGACCTTAATAGCCAACAAAAGGTGAATGTCTTCTACAAGGGTTTAAACATCTCCTCAAGAATGACTCCCACTAAGGGCTTTAAAGAATGTTCAAAAGATGGCTGAGCACTCTCGTAAGTGGCACAACGGAGGAAGCAATAGAGGTATAAGTGGGAGTACGGAAGGCCTTGCAGCAATAACTAACAAACTCGAGAGTCTTGGTAGAGACATGAAGAAACTAAAGGAAAATGTGCACTCTATACAAGTTGGTTGCAATAAATGCGATGGCACTCACCGTGCCAAGGAATGCCCATTTAAAGAAGAAGTCAAGAGGATTGAAGAGTTAAAATATGGGAATTGTAAGCCGTTCAACGGATATAATGGTAACAGAGCTAAATATCGTGAAAGATCCTCAGGATAATATACAAGAATCAATAATAACCCTTCTAAACCAAGTCTTGAAGAGTTGGTGCATAAACACCTCGAGGAATCTACTAGAAAAATGACAAATTCAAAGAATGGATGGTCAACGTGAAAGAGGACATAGATATGAACCTACAAAACCAGGATGCCGCAATTAAAAACCTAGAGACCCAAATTGGGCAGCTGGCTAAAAATCTCGGGACTAGGAATGATGAAGCTGTTGCATTTAAAGCCGTATTTACACAAGACAAGCCGGAAGAAGAACAACGCACCCCTACCGTCACTAATAACCTTTGTGGGATTAATTACTTAAGAGAAGATGACAGATCTGACGATGATGAAAACCTGCCGTGCTAACTTCCTGAAAAGGAACTTTATCAAAAGAGTTTTATGTTGCCTTGCAGTATTGGTAACCTAAAAATTCCCGCTTTAGCTAATTTGGGGGGTGGGGTAAATCTTATTTTCACTTCATTGTTTGATGCCTTAAAACTAACCAATTTAAAAGAAACAACAATGATGATTGAAATGACTGATTCTTCTAAAGCTGTACCTCGGGGGGTTGTTGATAATGTTCTTCTAAAAATTGGCAAATTCCTTTTCCTACTGATTTTGTGGTAATTGACATGGGCAAACGGGAGCATTACAACTTAATTGTTGGAAGGCCCTTTCTTGCTACCTGTCGCGCTCATATAAAAGTTTTTGAAAAACAAATTTCTTTAGGGACTGAAGGGAACGAGTTACTTTCAACATGAATGAACAATTGAAACCTCGTTTGGAATTTTCAAAAAAGGTTGACGTAGTTAATATACCATTACTTGAACAAGCTTTGTGCCATGAGTTCGAGACTAACAATTGTAAGCAAGATGTTGATAGTTGTAAACAGGAACAAGAAATAAGTGGTCAAATTAAGGACATCAATGAAGCTATGAATCTTAACAAGCATTACTGCATTCCTATTGTAGCTGAACATGATAGATCTATGAAGGCATGGCCCACGTGTAACCCTTTTTGTGAATATTTTAACAGTGATATGAAGGGTGTAAAATGGCGTGCCCGCACGAGATTGAGAGACATGACATAAAGTTTGGGAATCTATGCTTTCAAAATTGGTACAAAGTTAGATTTGGGGGCTCGAATGTAAATGCAGGTTTAATCAAACTGCTAAGCTCGATTACAATGAATATCATCTTCAATATACAAAGACCGCTGAAAAAGGATCAACCATGAGTGCCGCCCTCGATAACGATAACTCTTTGATTGAAGACAACGACTACGAAAATTCATGTCTATCATTCAACGAATGGCTTTTGCAAAAGTTTGATACCTGCAACATCGACAACACTGTCAGAAAAAGAGTTTTTTCGATTGGATGAATGATTTTTGTAAAGAAACGGAAGAAGTTGGCCAAGTTTGAAGGCCACCAGAAAGCCCCATGGCTTTGAGTCTAACTTAAAGACTCGGTAATAAAGAAAAGTGCTCTTTCGGGAGACAACCCGAATTATCCTTTTTATTTCTTTTATCTCATTTTTTGTTAGGTTTTGTGTTTTTAAATTTTCTTTGTAGGAACTAGAGATGAATTCACAAGTGACTAAAACGGGGACCAGTTCTGTCCAACAATTACGGCGTAACGCATCCTCATGGTTACGCCGTAACATATCATCAGTAGCGATTCTCTCAAAGGCATAAACCATTATGGCGTAATCTAATTCCATGGTTACGCCGTAGCTATTCTCTAGTAGCGATTGCCAGGTTTTACCACAATTACGGCGTAACTGCTTTATTGAGTTACGACGTAATTACCCTACAACTCTTATTTTTTCTATATTAACACAATAACCTTGTAATAGTTTTTAAATGAACTTTGTGGGTATGTTCCCTGTAAGCCCTCACAAGACTACACTCGTTCACTTGGGACACCAAGTGGTTTAAAAGGCTTGTTGCATATGCTAAATGTAACCTCGATTCCTACGAAAGTAAGTTAGATTTCTTTTTTGTTTTTCTTTTTCTTTTTAGAATTATGCTTGTTGGATAGTGTGATTTCAGGGAATGAAGTTTGCTCGTGGATGCTTAAGCGAATGCACGATTCTCTTCGTGGGCCTTCTTTCTTTTTAGGAGCAAATTTCAGGGAAGTTTTCGCTCTAATTCTACTTTCTCTTCACCTTTATTTAATGTTTAGTACAAAAGGGACTTTGTACATTTCAAGCGGGGGGACGGGAGTAGAATTATTACTTGAACTTTATTTCCCTTGTTTTTCTAGTTTATTTTGAAAAATTATGCCATTTTTAAAATTTTGACATATTTTTCTTAACCTAACTAGATTAGACCTTAGCCGGGCACATTATAACCATTGATATTTCATGGTGAGATTAGCCTTATCCGTTTCCAATTATTTACCCAAATCCACCAAATTATGAGTGTGTCGGTAGCTTGTAAACTTTAGAACTTAGACTTTGCATCATTTCGAGACCATAGACGAGGTATGTTGAGTTCGCTTAATGTATATGGAATAATCAGTTTAAGAAGGCAATATTTTAGGATTATCACCCAAATAGCCTATCCTTGTGTGTCTATCGATTAGTCACCACGACTTTTCGACCCCCATGTTAAACTATTAAGCCCCATTTATCACATATACCTTATCACAATACTCACGTTCCCAACAGCAAGAATACGTATAACATAAACAGATGTGTTATGCGTAGAAGAAAGATTAAGAGAAGAACTTAGTGTCTTGATGTATAGATCGTATGTATGTTTAGAGAGATAGAGAGAAGAAAGATGAAAACAATAAGTTGTATATTGCTTCAAGGAAAAACACACACACACACACACTCAAGCACACCCCTCAAATGAGACTTTGAGGGGTTTATATAGTACAAGTAACATAAAACCTAAAAGGCTTTCTATTATATTTATTTTTAATTCTTCAACCCCTTCTTTCTCCTTTCTCACATTACTCCTTTTTTCAATCATACCTGAGGACTTCTAATACTAACTATTTGTGATGTCCTTGGGTAGATCCCTCCGGCTCTGGCGGATCATAGGACGAATATTTGTTGGATCGATATACTTTAATCAAACTAACTTTAACTAGCTTGTTAAGGTTTAATAACCTCGGATAAATCCTAAGTTATTAACAAAGAAATACTGAGCAATCTTTATCAAGTACGCGGAATTTACTTAACAAAGCTAAGAACAATAACTTTTATTATAAACTCTAAATCTGCTTATTATGCAGATACTCTAATACAACTCTAAGATAATCGAACTTTTCTCTAAAACACTAATTCGTAAACTCTAAAACTCTTTTTGGAATCGTACCTCTAATGCCAATCTAGGAGTCCTTTTATAAGCTCAAGGATATCCTAGTCGGTTTATAATTTGTAACCTTGTATGACAAGTAATCTAAACATAGAATACAATTCTTTCCATAAACGAATATAACAGTTCTTTTGTTCTTGCAGTACTTTGACTTCATGGTGCAGTACTTTGACTTTGTCTTTAGCAGTACTTTGACTCTTTGACTTCTTCCAGTACTTTGCAGTTTACAGTACTTTCATATCTTCAGCACTTTCATATACCAACAATCCTCCCCTAACTTGAATTCTACTTGCTTGACTTCAAGTTCCTTTGTGAATATATCTTTAACAGCTTCATCTTTAAAAAACGGATTGTTGCTTAGTCTTTAGATTGTATCTCTGTAATATCTGTGCTTGTCAAAGTATCTCTTAGAATTGTTCTTTTCACAGCAGCATCCAACAATCTCCATCTTTTCAGCAACACAGCAACATATGACAAATTGTACATTAATTCAGTTTAAGTTGCATACTATTCTCATCACTTCCAAGTGAATCATTGAAAATTTAATGGATTTAGATCTCTTTACCAAAGCCATTATCTCTGGAGTAGCCAAATGTTTTGGTGTGTAAGACCATGGTACATTGATAACCATATGATTTTTAGCAAATCACCAGCTATCAACAGATTTGATTTGTCTTTACCAAAAGCTGTACCCTTCTGGACTAGTTAGTTCTTCTATCTAATGGTGAACTAATTACCAATAATGGTTTTTCCACAGCCTTTACCACAAGCCATTTTCTTGTGGGCTAGCCAACTCTTCACATTACTGATATGGTGAGTTGATTACCATCCAACTTATTAGCAAGTTGTCAACTAAAAACGGATTTGATATATCTTTACCAGAGCCGTTTGCTCATGGATTAATCAATCCTTTTGTAACCATGGTGGATTGATAACCTATTGATGTTATCATCACAAAAACCATTTATTCAACCTTTATTTCAAAATATTTATTACTTAGCAAAAGGTTTATTCTAAAATTCATTTAACTGGTTTATTTCTGCAAACAGTACTTTAATGAAAGTACTGTCTGATCAGCAGTACTTTGAATAAAAGTATTGATATATCAAAAAGTATTTATTCAAATAAAATTCATACCAGTTATTAATCATCTTCAGCAATGGTAGTCCAGTTGATAAATAAGTTGATAACCATGCAAGCAGTTTCATTATCCTCTTCTACTTCAAATCCATGCTCTAGCATTCTTCTCATGAGCTCAACTGTGAGAGGATATCTTCTTTCTGCAAACATGTGTATCATTGTTCCATTTTCCAGCTCTAAAATATGAACTCCAGACTCTTCAAAGAATCTCCAGCAAACAATTTCCCAGCTTTCTTGATTCTTCCAGATATCATCAGTGCTCTCTTCTTCAGTTTCCCATATAGTTATGAGATCACCATGTAAAACCAAACCAATCCCTTCTAATGGATTATTTTCAAAGTAAGCCTTCACAACATGATATAAGTAGAATAGGTCTACTCTATCTATAATGTGCAGTAAATCCCATAGCCTTTTGAAAACTTTGAAGCTTTCATCTTCTTTATGAAAAATCATGTAATCTCCATCCTTGGATTTCACAACTTCAAAAACACTAATTTTTGATCTGTTCATCTTCATGTCATCATCTTCCTTTGTATAATCAAAATCTACCACTCTGAGATAATTCTTTAATTCATCACTAGTCTCAGATCTTAATTCAACTTTTTCTTTCTTTGAGAACTGAACATCTGTAACTTCAGTTTTCCTTTTTCTTTTCAAACTCTTCTTTCTTTCAGCTTCAGTCCAGGTAGCTTCTTCTCTAAAGTCTTTAATGCTTGCAACATTCTTCTTATAATCCTCCCTAGCAGCATCATATAATCTTTTCATCTCAAAATAATTAAACTTCTGCAATCCTTTATACCCTTGACTTTTCAGATAAGCCATCATAGCATTTCTGTCTTTAGCTTTATTAAGTCTTGGCATAAATCTAACTGGAACAGGTGATTGTAATTGTTCAGCAGCTTCAGCATTCAATTCCTCATGTAACTTTTGAACTGCTTCTCTATTCTGAGCTTCTTGAGCTTCCTGAGCTTCCTGAGCTTTTCTATCTTTAGCATTTAACTCTTCTTGAAGCTTTCTAGCTGCAGCTTCATTCCTAGCAACTTCAATTGCTCTAAGTTCTGCTAAAGTTAAATTCTTTTTCTTAGTTTCAACCAGAACACCTTTCCCTTTATCTTTAGGATCAATTGCAGGTTGAGAAGTTCTTTGTCGTTCTTCTTCTTGTACATCTCTAATAGTAACTCCTCCTCTTGGTTGTGAAAAATCTCCCAAAATTAGTACCAGCTTCTTCTTCAAAATTCAATACTCTTGGTGTTATTACCTCTTGCCTAGAAGTATCTTGAAAAGCAGCACTTTGATGTTCAGTACCTTGATCATCAGTACCTTGAACTTGAACTTGTTCTTCTTGTTCCTCAGTATCTGAAATAATCTTTTCTTCAGTACCTTCAGATTCTTTCATTTTCGTAACATCTTCCTTCAAATTTTCCTTTTCTAAATTCCTCCCTAAGTTGACAGAAGATGGTTTAGGAACCTTTTTGGTTTTACTGAACTGAGACTGCCTTTGTGCTTTCTTCTTTGATTTAAGCCAGACACGAAATTCTTTAATTAAAGGCCAGACAAAAAGTTTTAGCCTTCTAAACTTTTTCTTCAATTTCTTTATCTGCTTAGCTTGAATCTTAGTAGTCTTGTTCAACTTAACGATCTCCCTAGTCAAAGCATAATTATCCAAAGACAAACCTTCACGAGGTATATTATATGGATCTTCACCTTGAATATTTGAATGTTCCTCTGACTGAGAAACAGGAACAGAACGTGGTGGAGATGGAGTAGGTGATCTGGCAATCTCTTCTTGAACCTCAGGGCTTGGAGAAACAGTACCCTGTAGAGATGCAGTACCTTCATGAGAAGCAGTACTTGCAGATGCAGTACCTTGTGTGTCAGCACTTGGTGGTGCAGATCTGTGAAAAGCAACACTCTGAGAGGCAGCACTTTGTGAAGCAGTACCGTGTACAGAATCAGTACCTTCACTTTCCTCATCCTCTTCAGCTTCATCACGTACAGCTTGAACAACTTCCATCATTGTAGGAGTCAATGGAGTGTCTCCTCCTCTGAACAAATCACTTCGCCTATCCATAAAGGTAAATATTTTGGCTTGTTGCACAATGACAGGTAACAAAGCAGCAGGTTTTGGAACATCAGCCAATTGCTTGTTTAAGAAAACCTGTACAAACCTTGGGTACATCAACCATTTTGACCCAGATGATATATGTGAAAGCATCCCATCCAAAATAAGCCTTGAAAAATTAAACACTCTGTTGGTAGCTAAACCAACCACTGCAGATGCTATATTTGACCCAAACTGCTCCCAAGAAGTACTTTTAGAACTTATGCAATGGAGCAGTACATGAATCAAGAACTTCCACTGAGGACAGAATAATGCTTTCTTGAATGTTTGTTCTGTCAAAGATCCTTCATAACCAAGATCCCTAAAAGTATCCCAAATCAGTTGCTTGTCAAAGCGAATAGCCCCATCTTCATCACCAAATAATAAATCTGCTCGAATAGAGGCCTCTGTAATCTTGATTGTCCATCCAGCAACTGTTGATCTAATATAATATTCATCCTCCTCCATATTATCTCTAGCATTAGCCCAAAATTCTTGAATCCAAGGTTCAATAATATCCGGCTCAACTAAAAGAGCATAACTAATAGGCGACCCAGTAAGATAATCAATGATATCATAAAAAGCCACATTCGCCTCAGTCTTGTCCAAATTAGCCACCATATTGTGCTTTGAAACAGTTAATCGATTCACCATTGTTGAATAAGTGAGCACAATGAAAAGATTTTATCGAATAATAAAGAGATGATGATTGTGAGATAAGTATGGAAAAGAGTCTAAGTAATAATATGAGAGGGAAAATCGGAAAGTAGTTATTTATAGGTGGGATTTGAAACATCACAGCCTATAATAACAAAGTTACCGTTACTATCAATTACCCATCAAGATTACCGTTGGAACAGTACTTTAATACGACAAACAGTACTTTCCACATAAGCAGTACTTTCAGGAAAAATAGTACTTTGGCAAATTCCTTCATAGAAACTAAGTATAAACAAGTATCCTCCCCTCAAGCAATACACAGGACTATACTAACACCTTATAGTCCTCCCCTCAAACATAGCTTAGTAGTTAATCATTCCAATGCTCACGACCCAGTGATTGAATCGTGACACATCAAAACCTTTTGTGAGTAAATCAACTACATTGTCATCTGTGTGAACCTTAACAACATTGATGAGCCTGTGCTCATAACAATCTCTGATAAAGTGATGCCTAATCTGAATATGCTTTGTCTTGGAATGATACACAGGATTCTTCACAATACAAATGGTACTCTCATTATCAATATTGATAGGAGTATTTTTGAAATTGAACCCATAGTCCAAGAGTTGATTCTGCATCCACAAAACTTGTCCACAACAGCTTGCAACAGCTACATATTCAGCTTCAGTAGATGATGTTGCTGCAATTGTCTGCTTCTTGCATTGCCAGGAGACTAACCTTCTTCTAAGATATTGGCATCCACCAGTTGTTGATCTTCTATCATAATTATCACCTGCATAGTCACTATCTGAAAAAGCTTCTAAGTGAAAAGGTGACTCTTTAGGATACCACAACCCCAACTTAGGTTGTTGTTTCAAATAACAGAAAATTCTTTTTACTGCATTCATGTGAGAGATCTTTGGTGAGACTTGATATCTTGCACATAGACAAACTGCAAACATGATATCAGGCCTGGAAGCAGTAAGATACATAAAAGAGCCAATCATTGATCTGTAAAGCTTGACTTCAACTGGTTTTCCATCTTCATCTTTGCCCAATGAATTGATAGATTTAATAGGGGTAGTAACAGCCTTCATATCATCAAAATTAAACTTCTTAAGTATGTCTGTAACATACTTGTCTTGACTGATAAAAATTCCTTCCTTTGACTGCTTAACCTGAAGTCCTAAATAGAAAGTTAACTCTCCCATTGAACTCATTTGAAATTCCTTCTGCATCAGCTGCTCAAACTCCTTAACCATGGACTGTTTGGTAGCCCCAAAGATGATATCATCAACATAGACTTGAACTAACATGATATCCTTCTTGTCTCTCTTGATAAACAAAGTCTTGTCTATGGCTCCCCTCCTGTATCCATGTTGTAATAAAAATGTAGAGAGCCTCTCATACCAAGCTCTAGGTGCCTGGTGAAGACCATAAAGAGCCTTAACCACCTTATAGACTTTTTTTGGATGTTTAGGATCTTCAAAACCTGGAGGTTGTTTCACATACACCTCTTCTGTAATAGTACCATATAGAAAGGCACTCTTGACATCCATCTGGTAGACCTGAAAACCCATGTATGAAGCAAAAGCAAGAAATATTCTAATAGCCTCAATCCTTGCACAGGAGCAAATACTTCATCATAATCTACTCCTTCTTCTTGTCTGTAGCCTTGTGCTACTAACCTTGCCTTGTTTTTAATAACATTGCCTCTTTCATCTCTTTTAACTCTAAAAACCCATCTGGTGCCAATAACTCTCTTCCCATCCGGAAGATCACATAAAACCCAAACTTCTTGAAGTTTAAATTGAAGAAGTTCTTCCTGCATAGCTTCAACCCAGCTTTCTTTAGTCAAAGCTTGAGCAATATTCTTGGGTTCCTCTTGAGAGATGAAACAAGTAAATAAGCAGGTTTGATGGTCCTTATGATTCAGCCTGTTTTGTTTATACACAAAGCTAAGTAAAGCATTATGAGGTTTTGAGAAGCCCTTAGCTTTGTGTCTTGTCATAACTCCAGAAGTAGAAGGACCAATGATTTGATCAGTTGGATGATTCTTATGAATCCGTAAAATAGGAGACTGTGGAACTCCATATGCATCATCCAGATTAGTATAATCAGCACCTTCATTGGAATCAGTGAAAATACCTTCATCTTCAAGCTCATCATCAGTTTCTTCTAACCCAGGCATGGTAGGATCATCTAAATCATCTAAAGTATTGTCAACTGGTGCAGCAGTACTTTGGTTGAAAGTACTGTCAGAAGTACTGTGAGAGTATTCTGTAGTCTTGTTCTTCTTCTTTGCCTCTTCATAAGCTCTCCTTTGTTCATCAGTGTAAGAATGTGCTAATACATCTTGAAAAAGCATCTGATTAAGTTCCTCGTGAATAGATTGATCCTCAGCAGATAATGAGGATTGTTGTGCAATAGTACTCTGTTTTGGAGAATCAGTACTTTGCTTAGGAACATCAGTACTTTGTTTTGGACTTACAGGATCTTTATCATGAACATCATCAGGTCTAATATGAACTCCATGAACAACATATTGTATATCATCTCCATTGTGCAAAGGTTGATTTTCTTCTCTAACAGGAACATAATTCATTGAAGGAGATAAAATCTCAAGATCAAACATCCAATCAGGACCTTTACCTTTCTCATTGTCTTGATCTTCTAAAAACTCAACATGAAGACAGTCTTGAATCTTCTTAGTAACTCTGCTGTATACTCGAAAGCCTTTACTGTTAGTACAATAGCCCAATAGGTAACCTTCTTCAGACTTGCCATCAAACTTCCCCAGATTATCAATGGTGTTCAAAATAGTAAGAGGACATCCAAAAGGCTTCATAAAACGAATGTTGGGTTTATTGCCCATCAGCAATTCATAGGATGTCTTCATCTGTGGTTTGGTGACAGAGACCCTGTTAAGTACATAGCATGCAATACTTACAACTTCTGCCCAAAATTGAATAGGTAGATGGGAATCTGCTAGCATTTTCCTTGCTGCTTCAATCAAAGTCCTATTCTTCCTCTCTGCAACACCATTTTGCTGTGGTGTTCTAGCAATACTAAATTCCCTCTTTATGCCTTTATTTGCACAAAAGTCATCCATAGGCTTGTTCTTGAATTCAGTTCCATTGTCACATCTAATACCTCTAACCTTGAGTCTTAATTGGTTTTCAAGTGCTATAATCAGTGTTTGAATAGCATCAAAGGTATCATCTTTAAAGCCCAAAAAGAAAACCCAACTGAATCTACTACAATCATCAATAACAACCAAACAGTACTTTTTCTTATTTAAACTTGCCACAAAGACATGTCCAAATAAATCCATATGTAACAGCTCCAATGGTTCTCTAATAGATCTTTCCTCAAGCTTCTTGCAGGAAGCTTTGTGTTGTTTACCCTTCTTGCATGCCAAGCATGATTGATCATTCTTGTAAGTCTTTGAAGGTAAACCTCTAACTAAATTGCCCTTGACCAGTTTGTTGATGTTCTTGAAATTAACATGGCCCAATCTTCTATGCCATTGATGTGCCTCTTCAGATGTTGCTTTAGCCACCAAACATGTGGCTTTTCCATAAGAATGTAGACTCTTCATGTCTAAACTATACACATCATTTGTCCTTGGTACTCTAAGTACTACCATGTCATCCTCAACAGGTTTAAAGTCAGAGGAAAGGATGAGACTGAGAGCAAAGTTGAACTTAAGTTCCTTCACATATCTAACATTCTCAAAGTCAATAAGCCCTGCTTTGATAGTTCCTTTGCCAGTAATCTTTCCTCCATTTGGATCATTCCCAAATGCAACTCTTCCTCCACTGATATTTCTAAAATCAGACAGAATCTCTTTGTCTCCTGTCATACTTCCAGAGCAACCACTATCCACAATAAGATGATCTTTAAGCTCCTCTTCTGGGTTGCCCTGCACACAAAGAAAAGAGTTAGAAACTTTTAGGAACCCAAGCCATTACTGACTTGTGTTCCCCTTGTGGAGTTACAAACTCAAATTCTTTGAGTATGTAATTCCCATTATCCTTCAAATGATGATCCAAAATTATCTTTTGATTTTTAGCATGTGGATTTTCAAAACTTTCTAGTTTTTCAACATAAATCTCTTTCACCAGATTATTAGCATTTTCTTGTATCACAAAAACATCTGATTCACTTTTTGTTGAACGTACTATTTGTCCCTTAGCAGTACTTTCCCTTTTAACCCATTCAGTTTTAACAGGTGGTTCCTGTGATCTAGATCCCCTATGTGAATTATAATACCTTCTAGGTTGATAGTGAGATCTCCTAGAATTTCTATTCCAAGTAGTGTGATCAGTACCTTGTTTCTGAGCAGTACTTTAGAAAGTACTGTGAGATACTGAAGGTCTTCTCTGATGTGGGTATCTATGATCTGGTGTGAAGTTTCTGTGATTAACCTTATTTGAATTATTCCAAACTTGTTTATGCTCTCTAGGTTTCAGGTTGGTAGACTTATTCCTTGGAAACTTGCTTAGATATTCTGAGTGTTTGTCACAATCTTTGATTAAGTGATGAGGACTGTAACACACAAAACACAGTTTTTGACCCATATGTCCAAAGTGATTTCTTCTATGTCTATGCCCAAAATTATTTTGCCTTCTTGGTGAATGATAAAATATGTTTTGACCAAAGTTATCCCCAAAATGTTTAGCAGTACTGTTTTGAAAAGATTTTGCAGAAGGTACTGCTTGTTGAGCAGTACTTTGTTTTAAAGGTACTGCTTGATTTTGAACATTATTTTCAACAGTTTCTTTGGGTTTCTCAGACCTAGATTGAGCTACAAGCTTCTTCCTAAACTCTAGAGTGTCTACTCCAAAACGATAAACATCAGGCCTAGAGGGTTGATGAATGCCAGTGGGATGAGGAACATCATGATAACCATTGTCTTTCTTATATTCAGGAGGTGGTTTACTTATTGAGCCCTCATTACTAGATGTATCTACATAGTTAATGAGTTCATCATCACTAGTGGTTATGTCCTCAAAAACACCATCATCCTGATCACTAGGTTGGTTTTCATCTATGTTACTAAAGTCCATTCCAAATCCTAAGCCTGTTCTAATGTAAGCCCTTCTCTGTTTTTCAACATAAGCAACATGGGACAGGCCAGACTCTCCCCAAGCAGCAAACTTAGCTAACAAATCATCTCGTTCCTTAGTTAATTTCTCTATTTCAGCAATTTTACAGTTTAGTTTCCATTCACTAAGTTTTAACTGATAATCCTGTTGTTCATATTTTTCAGCCCAAGCCATTTCATTATTTTCATGAGTTAATATTTTGGCTTCCATAGACTCTAAAGTGATTTGATAACCTGCTACCTCAGACCTAGCCCTAATACAATTATCTCTTTCAATCACATAATTGTTAAGCAATTTTAGATAAAACTCATAACAGTTTGAGCATACCTCAGAGATAGGAGACTGAGTTGGTGAAGTAGCCACCATAGCAAGAAGAACAGGATCATCTTCACTTTTTGTGCTCCAATCAAATCCTCCAAAGCCATCATCAGATTCCAAAGCAGCATGTTCAGATTCTTCATCAAAAGCAGTGCTCCAGTCCAATGCTTCCACTGGGTCTTCAACTGTATCTTCCACTGCTACCATACAGTAAGTCATCGGTTCATCATCAAATTCTTCACTCCAGTCAACTTCTGATAACTTCTCTTGAGCAACCAAAGCCTTTGTTTCAGTTATTGGAATTTCTTTGAGCTCAAGTTTTGGCTTCTCAGATGTTCTATTTGCTTGATACTTAGCAAACCTGCACTCCCTTGCAAAGTGACCAGTCTTTTGACAATTGAAGCATTCAATTTGAGATTTGTCAAAAGTTATTCCTTGTTTTGGTTTGAATTCAATACTTTTGCCTGTCTTCTTCATGTACTTTTTGATCCTTGCAGTGATCATAGCAACTTGCCACCTGATATCAATTTCTTCAAGTGCATCTTCTTCAATCTGTGCTAGATCTTCTTCATAAGTGACACGTAAGCTTGCTTGTTGTGCAAAGAAGGAGCACACAACTTCATCTGAGTGCAAAGTGGTAGATGGTGGGGCCTGCTGAGTATATGAAGGGGGATTGTAAACAGCAGTACTTTGAGAAACAGTACTTTGAGGAGAAGCAGTACTTTTGGAAGTACTGCTCTTCTTTTCAGATGATAGAAAAGCAATACTGTGAGATTTGGAATTGGGTTGACCACTCATCTCATGTTCATACACCTTCAGTTGATGATAGAGATCATCAAAGTCCATAACATCCAATCATTGTTGTCCTCTGATCATAGTAGCAATCACATGCCATGTAGATGGTAAACTCCTTAGAAACTTCAAGTTAGCATCCTCAACTGACACTTCTGCCTTGTATAACTCCAACATGTTGAGGAGATTTTGAAACCTATCATATGCAGCATCAAGACTCTCTCTTTCGCCTACTGTGAAAGTTTCAAACTGTTGCTACAGCAAATTTCTGTGCATCTTCTTAGAGGCTTCATTCCCTCCAAATCTGGTCTTGAGAGCAGCCCAGAGCTGCTTAGCATCTTTAGCATCATGAAATTTGAGAAGATGACCATCTGGAATGGCAGATAAGAGAATGTTTAGTGCCTTTTCTTGATTCCTTAGGGTTGCTGCTGGTAGGACTGCCTTTGGTGCAGTTGGTTGTCCAGGAATATTAATGGGTTTTGTAACTACTTCATTCCCATTCACAATTACATTCCATAGAGCATGGTCTGTAATGGCAATATACTGCCTCATCTTCAGGCACCAGAGATCATATTCTCCCTTCTTGATTATTGGAATTCTGAGTGAGGTGATTGAGGGTGGAGGAACAGCTTCAGTCGACATCTTGAATATTGTTGAAGTAGGATTTCTTCCTAGTCAGAGTTTCCACATAAGCTCTGATACCACTTGTTGGATCGATATACTTTAATCAAACTAACTTTAACTAGCTTGTTAAGGTTTAATAACCTCGGATAAATCCTAAGTTATTAACAAAGAAACACTGAGCAATCTTTATCAAGTACGCGGAATTTACTTAACAAAGCTAAGAAGAATAACTTTTATTATAAACTCTAAATCTGCTTATTATGCAAATACTCTAATACAACTCTAAGATAATTGAACTTTTCTCTAAAACACTAATTCGTAAACTCTAAAACTCTTTTTGGAATCGTACCTCTAATGCCAATCTAGGAGTCCTTTTATAAGCTCAAGGATATCCTAGTCGGTTTACAATTTGTAACCTTGTACGACAAGTAATCTAAACATAGAATACAATTCTTTCCATAAACGAATATAACAGTTCTTTTGTTCTTGTAGTACTTTGACTTCATGGTGCAGTACTTTGACTTTGTCTTTAGCAGTACTTTGACTCTTTGACTTCTTCCAGTACTTTGCAGTTTACAGTACTTTCATATCTTTAGCACTTTCATATCCCAACAATATTCCTATCCTTAATCACCTTATAACTCCATGACTGTCCTATTATTGCCATAAAACCATTTTTCTTGAAAATCTCTCAGAGTGTTTATGATAGAAAACATGTTTGAAACATTCTGAGAGTTTCATATTTTTAGAAACACTCCCCCTTCACATGTGCTTATATGTTTTGACAGAAATCTGCACATAGAGGGTAGAGTTCGCACGTTTTGAATTGATCGACTTTAAATGAATAAGACCGATTCGAGACACGTTTACATCACTAGAGAACTAGCTTGAAATTATTACCCGTCCTGGTCAAGTCCATAGAAAGTTTCTCGAGATGGTACATTATTCCTCGTCAATTCAATGGTTACGAATGAGTCGAGCTCTTTTCAGAATCAAACAACGATCATTAAACTTTTTTGATCACATTTTAATCACGTTTCTCCCCCTCAAAAATAGCATATCCATGACGTTTTTGAAACAAAATGATTAAAAGATATGTTTTTCGGAAAGCAATTGGAGAGAAACTGATTGAGCATGAATTTTGGAACAATTTTGGTTTAATACTCCCCCTTAACGAAAGCATATTTTTCATACAGAAAAGTTAGAATCAATTAAGGGTTTAGAGGGAGTTATCTTGGTACCAAATGTGAGAGATTTTGAAAAATCTTTTTGAAAACTTTCGAATCAATGTTACGCAAGATGAAGATTTTTAAAAAATCTTTTGAAGATATTGAAGAAGAATTATCTTCATTTGTTTTTAGGATAAGTGCTCGATATTTATGAAAATCGATTTTGCGTAGCACTTTCCTTTCTTTAAAGATCGGGTTACAGTCTGAAGTAACTGCAAGCCATTGTTTTTAGGAAAAGAGCTTAAAAAATATTTTAAAACCTTTAATTTTGGTTTAGCACTTTCCTTTCTTTGAAGCGCGGGTCCTGAACTGATGTGTCCAGAAGCCATTATATGAAGTCCGGGTTTCGTACTGAAGTATACGAAAGCCATTATTGAAGAAATATTTGAGAAACGATATGTTTTGAAAAACATTAAAGAACTCTCGCTCAAGCATCTGTACATAGCCGTATCATTGTTGAATGACATTTCTAGAAACGTACAGAATATCGATTATACGAGAGACATGTCGTAGAAGAATATTTTTGGATTTTTTATTTTCTATTGTTTTTGTATTTTTTGAAAATTTTCTATTTTTGTATTTTGCTTTTGTTGGTTTTATAAAATTTTGTATTTTGTTTTTGATTTTATAAAAGAAATGGATAATCAAAGATAGACGATAGAGAGAATGAAGAAGAAGAGTTTACAGAATTGGAACCCTCTGATGAGCTGGGTTCTGAGATATTTGATTCACCTGCAACAAAAGAAGAAGAGTTTTCACAAATAACAGTGTTAGAAGTACAAGATTCCTCACGGTGAGGGTGATCACTATCAACGGTTGTAGTGGTTTTGACTGCCTTAACTTGATGATTGTCACTATTATCTGTGTTGGTGCAAGTATCAAAAATCTTTCCTGTGGGAATCCATCTAAGACCAACTTGGTTGAAAACTTTTCTCGTGGGTATCCACCTAAGGTAAGATCTAGGAGTTGTTTTCTTTTCAGATGCAGCGGAAGACTCATTTTTAGAAAAACTGCGTCCTGAAGAGATCCACCTATTAGGTTTCTTTTTGATGTGCATCTTGTCAACGGGTTTGTTTCTATTTGGTGTCTTAGTGGATTGTGCCTTGGCACGAGATTTATATTTCTTAAGATATTGTGAGACACATGCCTCATGATTAACTGAAAAGACACATTTTTTACATGTAGTACAGACAAATTCAATATTCTTGTTTAAAACAGCAGCTTTAACTTTGTCACTACAGTCTTTTGGAAATTGATTCTTGTTCGAAAAAGACTTAGAATTCCTAGTGTTGTTTTCTAAGGGCATAGCATTTTCATTTGCGCAACTACTCTTAGATGCAAGCCAATCCCTAGTCTTTTGTAGAGTGTTCCTAGGTAATGGTTTACTACTACTAGCAGTGCCTTGAAATCTTGTAGAATTCATCACCCTAGATGTTGCACCTAAAATTCCGTCTTTTTGAGTCTGTGCCTTTTTCCTAGCTTCATCTAGATAGTGATTGTTGACCATATCGTTAAAACCTACAGATTCTTTAACTGGATTTTTGGTCACATTCCGTGTACTATTCCTAGAAAGGCTAGGTGTAATCACTTTTGGTGTTTTAGCAACTGCTTTTTCTTTTTCAAAACTTTTGATAATTCTCTTTTTAATCGGCAGGGTCTGTGGAGTGACTGGTTTTGACAAATCTTTTTTCTCATTGACTTTTGGAGGAGGTTGAGAAATAGACACTTTTGGTTTAAAAACCGGTTTTGGAACATTTGCCTTCTCCTCAGCCAATGGTTTTGCAATCTTAGTATCCACAACCTTTCCTTTTTGACATCCCAGCTGAGCTCTCAAAAGATCATTTTGCTCTTTCATGTCCTTGTAGGCACGCTCATATGACAGTTTGTCATACTTGCATTCCTCGGTTTTTCGATCAAGTTGTTTAAAATAGGACACGTTTTCTTTTTCAAGTTTTTCAAGAGAATTTTCATATTTTGAAACAATTGCTGAGGTCTCAGACTGGAGTCTTTCATGATCTTCAACAGAATATGTTTGTAAGATAATGGACATGATATCGGTAGTCATAACATCTTCGAAGAGAGAATCATTTAAATTTTCCAAAACTTTGATGTGTTCAGCACTTTCATTAGCTTGCTTTACCAGGGATTTATGATCCTTGACAAAGTCAACTGTTTCTTTCAAAAAGGCTTGTTCAAAATAAATTACCCTAGAGTTGATGTTATTCAGCTGAGGGGCAATTTCAGTTTCAAAAAACTTTTTTTGTTCAATATCAAAACTATTAAACCAGATGTTGGTTGTAATATGAGTTTTAGTTTTAACAATCTCTTGAAGTCTCCCAATTCTAGTTTTAACATCGTCTAAAATGCTTCTTGCATCACTTGTGTTAAAAGGATTGTTTGAAGACATTTGTTCGATTTTCGAAAAGGATTTTGAGACAACTACAGGAGTTGCAACTGGTTTTGAAACAAGTTTTGAAACTGGTGTGATGGAAAACTTTGATTGTTCTTTATGTGAAACAAACGAAATACCATTAATTTTGATCCATTTGTTATAGTCAATTGGTTTGATTTCCGGATGTTTTTGTTTCATTCTTGATCTACTCTCCTCAGATAGTTCCAACGTTTCAAGAGAATCATGCACAATTATAGGTTCATGCAAAGGTTTTCCATTGTTCAACACATTCTGAGATTTCTGAGCTTTCTTGAGGAAACAAGGAGGTGAGTTACCAAGAGCCATTTTATGTGTCGTATGAAAAATCGGATTTACTTGATTAGAAAGCATCTTGTTTGTTTTTAGCGGAATGACCCGTTGTAAGAAGTAAATTATCCAATTTTTTGATAGTTTCATCTTTATCAAGAATTTCATCAAGAAGAGAATCTTCTCGTTTTGAAAAATCAGTAATCAACTGTTTCTTCTCTTTTTCAAGATCAGAAAACATTGTTTTTTGTTTAGAAAGTTGGTCATTTAGATCAGAAATTTCCTTTTTTAAAGATTTAATTTTCAAGTTCAAATTCACATCTAGTGTGTTATACTTGATTTGCAATTCTTTTTCTCTTAAAACAGAATCTCGATAACCAATTTATAATTCTGACTCTTTGTTTTTGTGAAATTCAAAAGCTTTTGCGTTCTCCTTGTAACTCTCAAGCTCAGCGGTCAATTTCTTATTCGCGGCCTTAACCTCGCGATTGACCTTACTCACTTTCTCAATCTCAATACCACAATTATTGATTAATGATTCAAAATAAGCACGGGTTTCCTCGTCAGTCTCAGTATTTTGTGCCACACAACCTCCATTAGGATCCACATATGGAGTTTCAGAGTTCGTATTGCTACAACTCGGATTGTCCAGGTATGTATCATAAGTAGGTGCTGATGTCACAGAATGCTGTTCATCATGAGTAAACTGATTAGCAACATTACTATAATTTGGTACCTCATTGAGTGAATCTGTGTCATAGACTGGAGGTGTATCAAAAGTACCTCTTGATGTTGAGTCCTGCTGATTGATTGTATGACTGGAGTTTGCAGTATTGATTGCTTTATGTGCCCGTCATGGATTCATGAATTCTTATTCTGCATCAGTCAATTCAATTCCCGATTCTTCTTTCTGTGCTAACATCAACATGTACTGGATCCTTTCAAGCTTCGTCAGTCGTTTGACACTGCATTCTGGATCAAAATACCCTGAATCTTTGTTGTGATTGTTAGAGGTAGCTTGCTGAACCGAAGTCATAAAACAGTTATTCCCATTTTGATATCCCATATTCTGATTCACAATCTGACCCCCATTGATGTCCATCAAACTGTCCTGCATATTGCATCTGATTCCCCATTTGTACACCCGTAGCAAATCCATTCTGATTCCCAATAACATCAACCATTTGTCCTCCTTGACCCATATGCATACTTGGTTGAGCAAACAGCGGATTATACGATGAAATCCATTGGTTGTTATTTGGTGTAGTTGGATTAATGTTTAGGTCATGGAAGAATGAATCAAAGAAAGCAGTTTTGAGACGATCTGCCAGAGTTGCCATTGAGGAAGGTATGTATGATAAAGTTGATGTAGGATCGATTCAACGATAAAGGAGTTGTGTTTGAAGAAGATTAAGCTCGGTTGAGGTGTTTCTGAAAGTCGTACTCGTAACCTTGGTCGTAAAAAACTTTTTCTCCCAAAATTTGAAATTCACTATAAAAATCAATTCTAAGGACGTATGAAAAATTTGAGTTATGACAATTTTGACGCCAAATTTTACCCAAAAAATTTGAATTTAGGCCCAAAAATTTGAATTTTTGACCAAAATTTTCCAGGTTATACCAAAATTTGAATCTCGCGTAAAAATTGAACGTTTAGTCTCCCCTAATTTTTTTTTTTTTTTTTTATTATTTTTTTTTTTTAACTTTTATGCGTAGAAAGAGCTTAGGCGTAGACAACAGAAGTTACGAGTAGGATATCGTTACGAGTAGGATGGCTTAGGCGTAGGATTCCTTAGGCGTAGGAAATGCTTATGCGTAAGTTTAAAGTTAGGCGTAGAAAAACTTATGCGTAAGATTTAGTTATGCGTAAGACAAGCTTAGGCATAAGAAAATACTTAAGCGTAAAGTGTTCTACGCGTAAGTCTAAGCTTATGCGTAAGATTAGGGTTTTGCCCAAAAATCCTTTACACTATCACAGTGTAAAAGATATCCAAAAGTCGAAGTGTTCCACAAACTTATCCAAGTGAGGGAAGCACTGAGTAATCGTTATAGCTCGAAGAATCTGCACCAAAAAGTTATGCGTAGAACCTTATGCGTAGTTTGACTTTCTTACGCGTAGAACTAGGGTTTTGACCTACGCGTAAAAAATTTCCATCGATTCAAACAATTTCTCTTGCACAGATATCCTTAAAAACACTCGAATAACACAAAAATGTTGACCTTTTTCACCCAAAGTGCTTAGACAGCTTACTAGTAGAAATGACCAACGAACCAAAAACGAGCTCAAAATTGATTTAAAACACGTAAAGCTTTGAAATTTTTGCAAAAAACTGAAACTTTAGTACCAAATAAACCTTAAACCACAAGAATCTTGAATTTTTAAGTGCAAAAACTAAAGCTTTAAGCGTTACCACTTTTGATACCGAGAGCCTACGCGTATCAACACAAACAAACACAAACACTCCTAAATCATTGTTAGGCGATTGATACCAATTGTTGGCCCTCTTTATCACATATACCTTATCACTACGTTAAGCAAACCCAACACAAACACGTATAACAAACAGATGTACGTTATGCGTAGAAGAAAGATTAAGAGAAGAACTTGGTGACTTGAATATGAATTCGTATGTATGTTTAGAGAGATAAAGGAAAGAAGATGAAAACAATATTCATATGAAACACACACACACACACTCAAGCACGCCCCTCAAATGAGACTTTGAGGGGTTTATATAGTACAAGTAACATAAAACCTAAAAGGCTTTCTATGGGCTTCGTGGGCTTGGACATGGGTTGGATTGGATATTAAGGCAAGTTTAACTAAACTAATACCCATTTAGCTTAGTCCAATCCACGAGCCCGTTGACTATTCTAGCTCGATATCTAACACACGTTACAAAGTTCCTAAACGTGAATGACCATCACTTCTAATAAAACTATTAAGGCTAACATAAACCCTTTTGTTGCACTCACCCTTAGTGGAAGATACCGCTAGATACACCCATCTGAGCCATTCCTTTCATTTTGTTTACCCAATTTATATTGTTTCGTTACACCCATTCGCCTTAACCTACCGTGTAGTCCTAATTTGTGATCGAGAAGTCATTGTTGCCTAAGTTCAAGGTTCAAGTATAGAGGTTCGGAAATCACGCTTTTGTCAAAGACTCATATTTGAAGATCATTGAAGACCCCTCAGATTCTTATAATATGTTCATCTCAGGTGGGGGGATGTTATGTTATGTTATGATGTAAAAAAAAATCGAAAAAAATAGTGTTAGTTCATTATTTATTGTAAAGTGCAATGTTATAAGCACTATGATTGGAGCTCATCAAAGACTTAGCATCAAGGAGGCCACCTCGGTCACATTTGAAGAATTGAGTTGGTAATTATTGCGCCAACAGTTGAAGAACAGGTAATGTACCCATCATGACGTCTGCTAATGGCGCATCTACTTGAATTGATCATGATCCGGTTTCTTCACCTTAAAGCTTGAACTTTGGATGAACGGTAGGCGGTGACAACTTGGTTATAGGTTAACACTATTTGCTTTGTTATTTTTATTTTACACCAATTATTTCACATGTCTTATCCTACCGTTTAGTCATGAAGCGTGTCTAGGTGATGAAGCGAGCAATCTTTGGTGTCTTGGCCATAGATTTGGTCATGTATCATTGATTTTGTCCATTTTTCCGTGACATTTTAGTAATGACATTACACCCTTAACCCATGTTGTGTCTACCCATATAGCCTTCAAGAATTGTTTAGTCCTTAACTCTAGTGGTGGCGATTTGTGTGACCGCCAAGCTTATGATAGAATACATGCTATGACTGTGCTTTGAGTGATCACCCTGAAATTGACACTTAGACTAGTTGAGAGAATTTGAGTGTTTTGTTCCAATTTCGTGAGGTGTTCGGCTTTGATTTATTCTAGCATAAGGGTTTTTTAAACTCATATTTTCCAGATAATGGGAGATATCTTTTTTAGAAAATTTTCTAATAAGGCCTACTTGAGGGTAAGTAGAGTTCAAGTGGGGGGATATTTGATAACATCAAATAGTCATGAATTTTAAGTGTCAATTTCCCCCGATAATGCTCGTATTTTATATCATTTATATGAATTTACGCTTGTATTCCTTTATATTTCACTTTCAGATAAATCACGAGCATTGGAGCTTACGGGACGCGGATTTGGAGATTTTCTTAAAGATTTATGATAGTATGCAAACTGTGAAGAAGCTACAGTGTAACTCCCTCTCTCACATTACGCCGTAGCTAGTGCATTGACTCAGAAGACCAACTTAAAGGCAATTATGGCGTAACTCCGAACTATGGTTACGCCGTAATCAATTAGGTCAAGAAATATTTTGCACCTCCGTCAACTACACCGTAACTCCTCACATGGACTACGGTGTAATCTTAGCAAAAGTAACCTGTATTGAAGATACGGCGTAACTTTCCTAAGTGTTACGCCGTAACCTGCTTAACGAGAGAATCATTTGAAGATTTATTGAAGTTACGGCGTAACTCTCAACTAAAGTTACGCCGTAACTAGATCGTTCCTATAAATACCAGCCATAATTTCTGCATTTCACATCATCCACTCACAACCTAAAAGCAGAGAACGTGAAGAGGGTTCCAAAGGCAGATCTTTCGAAGCATACGAAGTCATCTCCAAGGGAGAATTCACTCCCTAACGATAAGCATTAGCGATTATTTTATGTTTTACTTTCGATTCATGTATTTCATTATGTTAAACATTGAATCTTTTGTTTCGTTTAATAAGATCGGCTAAGCACCTTCTGGTGCTAGCCTAGTTATGATTCCTTGAAATGTTTTGTTTACGTTTTCATGCTTCCATATAATTTTTTCTAGTGTATGCATGCATAGTTAGTTGGTAGTTACCCTAGCTTCGGTAGTTTTGAATGGCGGTGGTATCTAGTTGCTTAGGAGAATTAACCAACTGACCCTAAGTAGTTAGTTAGAGTTAGGGAGGATAAGAATTGACCAACTGACGACCCTTCATCGCTTGTGCGAACTGACCAAATGATCACCGGCCGTTTGGATGAACTTAAGAAGTTAGGGAAGATGAGTGTCTAAGATGCTAGCGCTCGGGCACTCATTGTTACGAATCTTGCATGTATGGTACATAATGACTTGGCTTAGGGGACTAAAAACAACTCGACTTTCTAGGGTAGAAGCTTGATCTCGGGTGGAAGCCTTTGCTGATAGGTTAGGACGAAATGACCAAATGTTGTCCTACCCACTTAAAACCCCCCTTGAATCAATTAGAAGTAGTAAAACGTGAACATAACATGATAGGATGAGTAATTAGGTTAACACACTTTACCTCTATTGATCACATCTCTCTTTATTTTACGCATTTATTTCTTGTTAATTAGTTTAATCATTTTTACTAAAACCAGTTGAAAACCAGTGACACCTAGACTTAATCAGAATCCGCTCACATAGCTCTTGGGACGACCTCGGTGTTACCGATTACTACATTACACACGACTGGGTACACTGCCCGTGAGTGAATAAGGTGAATCATAGGTAAATGAGACTTTATAAATATTAAAACCTGGTCAGAAAACCTGCATCAATATATTAGTGAGCATTGTTTTTCCATTGCTCAAAATGACTATTTGACTTATATAATATTAAGTTTGTGGATAGGGGTGTTCAAAAATCTATTCAACCGACAAACCAAGTTGACCTGTCCAATTTGAAATCACAAAAAAAGATAACTACGACTAAAACCAAAAAATCCCGAAATCAAGAAAAACCCTCTTAATTTTCAAATATAGATATCACACACACAAAAACATTATGTACCCCAATTTTCATAAATCATGTTTATTATCACATATCGATCATATATACAAGTAACAACACTCCTAACATTTATTCACCCTTTTACAGAACTAAACCTAGATCTTCCACAGCCACCGCTGCACACATCATAGTCCCTTTTACTATCGGCCGCTGTTGACAACCCCGACCACCAACCCTCTGCCGTCAGCCACTGCACCCTCCAATGTTGTTTAAAATTTGACCATCTCACTCCATGTCGTTGTCACCCTCTCCATTATCTACCACTGATTCGATCTGCATCATCCACAGCTGATTTGCAGCCTAGATATATATATATATATATATATATATATATATATATATATATATATATATATATATATATATATATAAGTATTTTCCTTATCTAACTATTTGAATATTCTTGAAAGAAACATTGCCTATATGTGTGATTCTTAGGTAGTTAGATTTACAAGAAAAATGGGATTATATTTGTGTTTTCTTAAAATATATGGTTTGCAGTATTGATGAAAAAAACATGGATTCAAATGGGTTTAATTAACCGTTGGCTCTATGGTTTTGTCAAAAATAAAGTGTTTGGTTTAGTTGTACAATACATATTTTGTGTTATATTGCTTAAAAAGCTGGTGGATTAACTTTGTGGTATTACTTTGGTTGTTGGCTAGCACTACATGCTTTGGGTTTTAGAAATGTAGTTTTTTAAGTGTTTTGATTATTATTTAAACAATAGATTAGTAGTTTGATTGATTTGTATCATATAATATATTAATTGTACTTTTGAGTGAGGAGCTATTAAAAAAAATTATATTAATTATGTGTTAAATTGATGTATTAGTGCATTAAACAGTTATAAACATTGTTTTAAGACTTGTAATGTTTAGAAACTATTTTTGAAAATCTTTAAAAAAAATTGTAAAATGATTAAAGAAGCATTATAAGTAGTTTAGAGTGAAGGATATGGCCACATTTTTGCTCGTCATTTCCTATGTGGCAAAGAAAATGGCGTCGTTATTTGCATGTTACCACACCGCCCCACCTTGTGCCATTTGCAAAGTGAGTAAACTCACCATGCGCCATTTTCACTTTTTTTAAATAACTTTTTTTTTATTGAGTTTGTGTTTTAATTGGTTATAGTATAGCCCAAAAACTAGCAAATGACATGCAAGCGGCTTGAGCCACTGCAGAGAGAATAGTTTTTGTACGTGAATGTAAAATGTGAAATACTGAAGTGGCGCTGATTTGACAAAACGACATGCCACCACACTTTTCCCTTTTAGAGTGTAAGGTATGGTAACACCATAACACCAAAAAATCAAGGTTACCTTGGCGCCACATCATCTTTAAGATTTCAACATTAACACTAAAAAATCACCTCTTATCACAACACCACCTTTTGAGACCCACTTTTCTTTAAAATAAAATACAAATTACAAATTAACCCCTTAAACTAATATTTCATTCATTAAATCACCCATTTAAATAATATTTCATTCATTAAACAAAAATACAAATTACAAATACTTATTAAAAATGATCAATTTAAAAAAAAAAACATGCAAAAATAATTTAATTAATTATAAATGATTAAAATAATTATAAAAATTATTTTTGATAGTATATTTTTATCTCAAGGTTATTAAACGGTTGTGATAATTGATTTATGATATAGGGTACGTTAAAAAGACTTAACAAAACATAGTAAAGGACTACAACTTTACTCACATTGACCAAATTGTTATTGACTCAAAACCCATGGACTCTTTATAAATGATTATAACTCATACCCTCTTATCCTCACTTTAACATCACAAACTAAGATGAAACAAAATAATCCTATCTTGTATTCTTTTGGAAAATGATTCATAGTGGAAAGAAAATCTTGTCAGCCCGGTACTTATGGTAAACCGTATTATGCATGTCCTCGTTTAAAGATAAATAATCATACGTTTTTTATTTACGTAAATATATAAATAATTTGGCTGTTAAGAATACATTTCTTATGATTTCCTTACTATGTAACCGCCGGGAACAAAGGATTATGGATGTCGATATTTTATATGGAATGATGTTTTTGAGCAACAATTTGGTCAAGGCTCTTCTTCAACACAGTGCTCAAACTGCAATGTCAAAGATATTACGATTAACATGCTGGAAGCAACAAACAAGATGTTGGAGACAAAAATTAAAATGCTAGAGGCATCAATTGAATTAGAAAGGAATCCTGAGGATCACGCATGTCAGTCGGGTACAATACTCCATGACCTTTTAGATGACATGAATAATCTTCGTATGGAGTAGGTGTTCTTGTTATTTAAAGTGTTAATGTTGATGTAATAACAGTAGTAGTTGTTGTAGTTGTATAATGTGTTAATGTTAAATGTGTTATTGTTGTTCAAAATTACAAATTAACCCCATTAACTAATTTTTCAAACAAACTAAATTCATTTTATTTTAATAACAATGTTAATACAAATAAGCCGTAAAAACGTTTATTTATATTTTACGATCTTCTAATGTTTTGTCGATAACAAACGTAAAATCATTTTAACGAAACAAATAAAATACGTAAATAGTTTGAGTCAATAGTTTCCTAACACACTTACGTTTTCACATAAAACATTAGAACAAGTATAAGTGATTTTATGATTTAGATACATATGTATAACAACTAGTGTTTACATATTGGGTTAGCATATACTTAAAC
Organism: Chrysanthemum seticuspe; assembly: GCA_019973895.1. Lineage (NCBI taxonomy): Eukaryota > Viridiplantae > Streptophyta > Magnoliopsida > Asterales > Asteraceae > Chrysanthemum > Chrysanthemum seticuspe. The sequence goes on from BPTQ01000008.1 coordinate 43,542,488, forward strand.
TAAGTATACTAAAATAGGTAAAAACAAGTATATACTAAAATGAGTAAAAACAAGTATATACTAAATGGGTAAAAACTAGCAAATGGTATTGACCCATAACCCATGGTTTTATATATACCACTTAACCAAGTTCATTGTATCCTTGAGATACATTGTATCTAGAAAGAAAACCATGGATCAACCCATAACCCATGACCCATAACCAAAAATACCCATGGGCAAAGAGGAGCGTCCCACGGATCCCTAGCTTTGTGCTAGCCGGATCCCTTATGGAAGGGATCCGCGGGATCCGGGGAACAGTAGAAAATTTCCTCTATAAATAGAGAGCTATTTCTCCCTTTTTACTCACCACTTTACACACATACTTCCCCAAGTATTATAACTCTCTAACCTCAGATCCAAGTGATCTATATAGTTTGTCTTTTGTTTTTGTGTGATCTTCTAGGTTCCTCTTAAAGGCGAGATCACCACTTCTTGAAGACGAGCAAGCTCAAGTCCATGAGTTGCCATGCTTCGTCATCATCAAGACAACTAAGGTTCTCTTGATAGATAGTTCTTTCCTCCTCCGTAGATGTTGGGTTGAAGGCATTAGTGAATGATGCCGAAAGTGTCAAGATGAAAGCATTAGTGAAAGGTGCTTATCGTTCGTGTCAAGAGCATTAGTGAAGAATGCTAAAGGTGTCAAGACGAAGGCATTAGTGAAGGGTGACAAGCGTTGTGTCAAAGACGTTAGTGAAGGATGCCTTAGAATCAAATCAAGTGGCATTTGGGAAGAATGCCTAGGTCGTATAATCGATGAGGTGCATCGTTATACATATAAGTATTTGTTTATTTCCAAGGATGGTGATATCCTTGATGGTGTTGTAACAAGGAGTGGATCTCCTTGATATTAGGTGTTGTGCTGTGAAGGGTAGTAGTTCCTCCATAGTAATGGAACTAGGTGCTTAGCCTAGTACCTAATAAAGGGTAGGCGACGTTGTGATAGGATTAGTTCTCCTTGGTGTGAAAGAACTCGGTGGTTAGCCTAGCACCGTATAAAGGGTAGGCGACGTTGTGTTAGGTGTGGTTCGCCTTGGTGTAAAGGAACTCGGTATTTAGCTTTGTACCGGAAACAGGTTAAACGACGTTGTGAAGGCTTCTCCGCCATAAGGAGTTGGTGTAGTGTTTACGACCTCTCGAGTAGGTGACTCGGGGAGTAGAGTAGGACAAGGAAGGTGTCCTTGTAGCCGAACCTCTATAAATACTTGTGTCGTGGTGATGTGCTTCTTACTCTTTATCTTTCATTACAAGTTTATATATCTATCTATCAACGTCCAACATAAACAACCAAATAGATTGACATAAGTCGATCTAAATATTTAAAAGGAAGTTTTAAATTGGTAAAACTATTCAACCCCCCTTCTAGTTTTCCACAATTGGCATCAGAGCTTCGTTACCAAGTTTCTTAGAGTAATTTGTACTTTAAAAACTTGATACGATCCGCGTATGTTTGAAAGCTACAAAGAAGGATTTTTTTTCATATTTTAAAAATCATTATATTGTTTATTGTTGGACAATGATAGAATGCTCTAACATTTCCCTTGTTAAGCATTTTCCACACTTGGATTCAGAGTCACAAGGAAGATCATGAAGAATCTATCTAAATATTTCTTTTCGCAAAAAGAATGTTTAGTGTTGTCCTTCTCACAACATGAATCTGGAGATTCCAAGAAAATCACAAAACATTTCATCTAAATATTTCTTTTCTTAAAAAAGAATATTTAGCAAAGGTATGATCGCTAATAACTTACTTTTTGATCTTACTATTTTTAAAATCTTAGTCGCCTGATTTATATCTATTAGTAATTACTTAAGTAGTTATCCATATTATAGTCATCATCAAAATAGTATTCTTCGACTAATTTGTATAGACTACATTACCAACTCGTAATAATGATATCTTGGTTATTCGATAACCTCAATCATTATTCATCACAAAGGATTTATTGACACTTCATCTATGTCAATAAATTTCTATGTGAAACTTCTTATATTATGATAAAATGGGATTTTATTATAATGTTTGAAAAGCTTCCCAAGAATTATGACTAATTCTTAAAAAGGGAACCTCGTCTAATAGGAATAGTATTAAATCTTCAAAACCTCAAACCACAAGTTTTAGAGCCTTAACATCAAAACACTAGGCGTTTTAGAACTCCCAAACCAAAGTTATCAAGGGATGTTTGAGCTGACTTTTGCTGTCATGCCGGATCCCAAATGAGAGGGATCCGCGGGATCCGTGCAACAGAAGACAGTATAAGCTAAAGAATGATCACTGTGGATGTTCTACAATTATACTCACCTCAAAGACTCACGAACAAGAACTCAGGTACTGTTCATAGGAGCAATTTGATCATTCATCTCAAGTTTAACAATCACTTGTGTAAGTACAATCTTCACTACATTGTTAATTTAATTCCTTGATTTCTAAGATTACAATTTCTTCATCTTTAAGAGTTGGGTTCAAATGGTTTATCATAATTTGTCACCACACTGTTTTCTAAGATAATCTAAATCAAAGAATTAACATTGTTAATACAAATTAAACACATTTCTTGAACTCAACAAAGATGATGAGAGCAAAGTTGTGATCAAACCCTCTAGGTTACTATTCACAATTAACACCACATTATGGTTGTATTGTTTAGGAACATCATGCCAAGAAACAAGCAACAAGATTACCAAGACACCGCTCACTACATACCCATGTACCATAGGAAAGATGGATTAAGTCCGGACAATAGGAAAGCCTTTAAGTTGCTTGAAATGAGACTCTTTCATGAAGGTAGAGTTGTTGATCCATCATTTATTGCAAATACCGACATAAGGGAAGTATTTGGAACTATTGGGTTTGATTGTTTATTGGATATAAACGAGCAAATTTGCCCGGTCTTTGTGCTTGAGTTCTACAAGACAATGGGTATAATTAGAAATAATGATGGGTCCATCTCAATTGAATTCACTATAAATGGACATGAGTACACTCTTTCAATTGAGGAGTTTGGAAGAATAATAGGGGTTCCATATGATGGTGTTTGCATGTATTCTAATGAGTGGTCGTTGGAGGAGATACACTCTATGGTTGATCATCACGAAATTTATAACACAATAATCCCGGAAGCAACCACGGTGAGGGACACCGTGTTTATGCCAAGAGCATCCCCATCAAGGGTGACTAGGAAGTCGAAAGTGATCTATAGGGATCCCTTCCAAATGGAGCTCTCAGAGATGTACGCGTTGTCTAGGAAATGGGAAGATGTGATAAGGGAAAATGTGGTGTGCCTAGTAGGAAACAAGGATCATCCCAACGCATGTCTAAGCTTCATGATTTATTGCCTAGTGACAGAAACTCGCTTTAACATTGCCTACTACATGATCAAGAGAATGGCAAGTGTAAGAAGCATGGACAAGATGGTGCTCTCGTATGCAATGCTCCTAACCCGACTTGCTAAATTCATATTTGAATTAGACCCTTCTCCACAATCCTATGATCACAACTTTTGCAACAAAGTTATGGTACCATTAACCGAGGGTAGAATAACAAGGTTTATGGTGGAAGGCAAGAGGCCTCACCCACCCACGGATTCCTCGGATGAAAGGGAGAGACAAAGAGGAGGTGAAGGAAGTAGTGGCAATCCACTTGAAAATACCGATCTTGACCCCTTGGACTACATTAACCAATTGCCAAACATTCCTAATGAATCACCCGAATGGCAACAAACCAAGGGAATCTTCAAGTGCTTCGCCAATTTCTTGAGGAAGAAAAGTGAAGATGGTATGATAAAGAGTGGAGGACGGGTGAGGACGTGGAGGAGAAGAGAGGTAAGGTCTTAGGACCCAAATGTATGATGAACAATTTCAAACAATGGTTTGTAACACTTTAAACTATGCTCGTGGTATGTAGGTATGGCCATATCCTGGCACTAAACAATCCTAACTTACGTATTTGGAAAATGAGATTTTACGACCCCTTGAGTGGTCGTCGTCACTCATTCTAGGAATTTTAGCCCTTCCTACTTTGATATACATTATATTAGTTGTGTTCTTGCATTTAGTCCCCATAGAAACAACTAGGAGAAGCATTTACTATAAAGTGCAAAGTTGCACATTTGCTGAAAGCTCTCTGATCTGCAGTAGGTGGATCCCAGCATTTGAACTAGTCGGATCCCTCTCAGAAGGGAACCGCGGGATCCATGGCATCTGATATGCAATACATATTTGATTACATCAAAATAGTCTACTAGATCACCTCACACGAGTCAAACATAAGATACTAGAGCCAACTAAGTCTTCCTCAAATAGTTGAAAACCTCACTCTCATCCATGGCATACCTAGGATATATTTCGAAATATTTTTGATTTATCAACTCGTCAAAACCCACCATAATTCCGTTCCAACACTCACTCATTATCTATCACATCTGATAGCACTTAGTTTGGTCTATCATTCAATTTTAGCAAAATTGATCTAAATCATCTTTGACTCAAAATTAGGCTCAAAAATAGTTTTTTTTTTCTTTATTTTTAAATATTTTAGTAAATTCTTCTTAGGACATCATCTGACTTCTAGGACTTGTTACCACCATTTCTCCATATCAAATTAAATGGTATCCTTGTCAAACACATAGTTAGACTACCCAAAGTCAATTTTCTTGCCCAAAACCATCATTAAGCACCATCACTTATTATGGTTGAGGATTTGAGGTATCCAACAACTAAAGACTTCAAAATTAAGTCAAAACCTCGAAATCTATTGATAATAAACCTTACAAAAGCATAATCATTTCACCTAAAACCTGTCTGACAGCCGGATCCCTGGTCTTTAACCAGGCGGATCCCTGCTGAGAGGGATCCGCGGGATCCGTAGCTGCAGAAAGCCTCAATCAGCTTCCATATTCAATTTTAAGTCACCTTTGGTTCTCTAACCACTTTTAGCATTAATTTATTATTCTTGATGAGTGTCTAAATACTCATCATTTTTGTACCATCTAGACTGCAAAAACATATGAAAACACTCAGAAATGCATCAAAATGATGAAAATATCACAAACAAGTGTTTTATGTGTTTTAAATGCAAAAATTCCAAAATCAGATGAAAAACGTATCAAGTTTGCATAATTGGCAGTTTTAGTCCCCCAACTTTCAAAAGTTGTCAAAAACAGTCCCTGGTAAATCAAAATAAATCAAAAATATCATTTAAGGTCCATGGGATTCAAAAGTTGTCAAAACAAACCCTTCAAAGTTCAAAAATTGCAAAATTACAACTTTGGTCCCTCAAAATCCAAAAATTACAAAGTTGGTCCTTGTGTTATATTTCTACAAACCAAACGGATCCCTTATGTTATTAACCAAACCCACCCAGCTGGCCCAATATCCAACCCAGCCCATGTTTTAAAATTAAAAATACCGCCTGCACTGTTCATCTATCTCTCTCATGGCTGCAATCCAATACCAGTGGTTTCACCACCTCACCACCACTTTCCACCTCACCTAGCTATTTCCACAGCTGTATACCAACCCCCCTCCACCTTTACATACACCCAAAATTCATTAAATGCAAAAAACCTGCCTTTGATATTTTTCCCGCCAAAATTCTACATGGACGATTAAGATGATATCAAGCCTATCCAATGGTGGGATTTAATCAAAGGTCGACAAGGAAGCTTTTTGGATGTCTATAAAGAAGAAAGAAGGCAGAAGAAATAGGCATCACATGTTTTTAGACCAATTTGTAGTGTAAAAGTTATTTCATGTCTGTTTTAGTTTAAATTTAAGTTCTTAGTGTAAAATCAAGTTTATTTCAAGTTAAAAATCACTTTTGTATTGTAATTATTCCAAATTAATAAGATTTCAAGTTTTAATGTTTCTTGATAATTCGTATTAAGTCAATTATACTTATTATAAGTCACATAAGCTCTTTTACCCTTAAAACAAGCTCAGATAAGCTTATTATAGCTTTTCATGAGCATGTATTAGCCTCTAGTAGTTTAATTTAGAAAAACAAAAAAAAAGTCAACGAAAGTCAAACTGATGACAAATGGAAATGGGTTGAGATCAAAGTTAGTTGGGTTAATAATCAGTTCTAGGTAGTGGTTACTTGTGTTGTTTGACAAGCCACAGTGGCTGGACACCTGTAAGTGTCTTAAATCTGCTCTTAATTTCCTTTTTCATTACTGTTTCAATGCTTAAGTAGTATAGCTTTTATTTGCTTGTTTTAATCAACATTATTGCATTTGTAGGTTCTCATTTAGTTATTAGATCTTATATTTAAGTTGTTATAGGATAGTTTTAAGTAATTGATAGACTAGATTGCATTTTGAACTTAATAAACTAGTGTTTGGATCATAGGTTAAATCTGTGTTAGAGGTTGATCTTGTGAGAGTTTACTGTTTCATAGTTAGTAATTAGGTCCATTCAGTAGTTACAGATCATAAAATTACACTCTAGTTCATATAATAGTCAAAATTGTCTTCATCAGCTTCTAATTTGCATATAAGTAGGATTTAGATCATCATAGCTTGCATATAGGTTAAGAAGTTGTTAAGCTAGCTTATTCTAGGTTTATTTTATCATCAAACATCATAATTAGTTCACAAATCAAGCTTAAAACTCATTTTAGTCAAACTTTCATTTCTATCATAAAATAGTCAAAATTGAAAAATGCAGTTTTCACAGAACTTTGTGTAAGTTTCATGAGCTCATTTCTTCATCAAAATCTCTGAAACTTAGACATTTGCTAGTTCAATTGGTCAAGATATTGAAACTGATTTTTGTAAAATTTTTATAAGCTTTTTGTATAGTGAAATAAGCTCTTAAACATGCCTGTTTATGCCATGTGACAGCAATTTGTGGTTTTTACCAAACTTGCAGATAAGACTGTGTGTTCATTTGAGCTCATTAGGGACTGATTTTTGGTCCAAGTGTAGTAAGCTAGGTGATCTTGAGAACCCAATTTCTGTTTTTCCCCTTAGCTTATTAGGATTGCTTATGCATGTGCTTAAAGGTGCCCCCATGAATGCTGTTTGGATAGTATTAATCTCAAAAGCTCAAATCTTAGTAAGGCATCATTAGTGGTCTAGAGTAGTATTAATTAGTTTCATTAGGCTTATTATAGTGTACTTTAGCTCTGCTAATCATTTAGTTGAATTTGGTAGCTTGTAACTTATTCTAGTAGCTTATTAAGACTCCCTTTACACTACAGTTTCATTTTCTCACACATAAGCATATGTTTTTATATTTTTCATAGATTTAGAATAATATTTTAGAATTTTCTTGATTTTTTCATAATTTTTCATCACTGTTTGCTATTTTTCTTATTTTAAATCAGTTTTTAGGACTTTTTAATTAGCTTTTAATACAAATAAATCAGAAAAGCTTAAAAAAAATAAGTTTTCAATTTTCATGGATTAAGATAAATATAAAAATCATAAAAAGTATTTTTTCAGAATTTTCTTAGCTTAAATATTATTTTCTATCATTTTAATTAGTTCTAAATAGTAATTAATTAATAATAAATAGATAAAAAGCATAAAAAATATATTTTCAGTTTTAAAATTAGTTTTGTAATATTTTAGATTTTTCTAAGTCATAATTTCACTTTTCTAGCTTTATTTCATATTTTCTTATATTTTAGGGTATTATTAAATAGTTTAAAATAATTTTTAATTAATAATAATTAAATAAATAGTCATAAAAATAATTTTATTTTTCTAATAATTTTATTTTATAATTAGGATTGTAAAAATGTATTTTTCATATCCGTAGGTATTTTCCTTCTTTATTTTCACGTTTTTTTAGTACGTTCACGTAATTTTATTTAAACGTACGTTTTAGGTTTTAAACGTTCATCGACTTTAAAAATAGTGATAGCGTTTATTTAATATAATCTAGCTTTTTAATTTTCTTTAACTTGCATTTAAGCCCCTGTAATTTACAAACTTTTTCTCTAGATATAATTATTCCAAATTCACAAACCTTTTCCCATTCAATATTTACCCGATCACAAATTCGTTCTATTACAGTGTTCACACCTCGTTGGGACTTAACGACCTGGGGATACACTATATTCCTCTGATCTTAATTGCATTTGTTTCAGACTGTTTGAAGTTTATTACGGTTGACCATTCACAAGTGGTTGATTTGTGTGATAAAACCTGACTGTTTGGAACCAATCAAATTTTGGCGCCGCTGCCGGGGAGGTGTGCTGCGTTCTACGAATTTGAAGCATCAGTGATTGTTGAATATACACCCATTGTATATTTACCATCTTTGTCCATATTTCCTTGTTTTCATATAAAACCAAAATTATCGTGAAGTTAATTCGTTTGACGGATCGATTACCAAAAACATTTTTTATTCAAGTTTTCAACAAACACAAAAACCCAAAAAGATTTTCTTTCTTATTTTTACAAAATGTTATCCAAAAATATCCATCCTTACCCTCTCACATCTTTGATTCTTCATCCCAACCCCTCTGTAAACCTTTGATTCTTTCTATGTCTTATCATCACCCTCCTGGTTGTCAATGGTGTGGTGGTCCTTATAATGGTGGCAATTGCCCCAGTTGTAGCATGGTGGAATCAGGAAACGGGTCTGTCTATAACCAGGATCCCTATTCCTACCATAACATAACTGATTTATTCCATCAGCTACCACACTGTGAGACTCAGCAGTTTTACTGTAGTGAGTACTGTGGTGGTTCACACTACAATTCTGATTGTCAATCGGGAAACACGCTTGTCTATGAGCAGGTTCCTGATAACAATTATGACTACAACACATATAACTCACAGCCACATCAGTTTTACTGTTGTGAGTATTGTGGAGGTCCACACTTTAGCTCTGATTGTCAAACAAGGAATCCATTTCCTTGTAACAATTACGACTCTTCGTATCATGACCAACCTCTACAGTACCAAATGAATCAGGCACCACCTCAGCCTGAGCCACTTCCTCAAAATCTTCTCCTTGATCTTTTGGATTTAGTGAAAGATTTGAAGGAATGTAAAGATCCCCAAGATAATCCAAATGAGAAATCCATGGAAGAATTGTTAGCCGAAGAGCGGGCTGCTAAATTAAATTCCCAAATTGCCTTTGAAAAATCTATTAGGGAATCAATTGCAAAAGAAAAAGCAGCCAAATCTAGCTCTCGATTCCGTTTCATTCCTGATGACAGTGATGATGAAGATATCCTTGATATTCTACAATTTTATAACGGTTCTTCAAGTTCATCAGTTGAAATTGCTTCCATGAAAAATCAAGGAGAAAAGACTATGATGGAATTACTAGCAGAAGAACAAATGGAAAGTATAAAACATATGTATGCTAGTCCTTCTCAACTCCCTCAGTCTGTTGTTATCACACCCGATATTCCCACTCACTCTCTAAATATGGGGGATGAGCATCTTGACACTGTTCCTGAAAAGGAATCGGACGAATTCATAAAGTCTAGTGTTGAGAACCTTGTCCCAATCCCGAGAGAGTCACAGGGAACTTCTGATCATATGTGTGATTCTCTTTCCCCTCTTGAGTGTTCAAAAGATCATTTTGAAACTTTCTCCGATCTTAGCGACGATTGTTCTTCCTATGGAAACATCGAGTATGTTGAGGCATCACTTCTACAGTCTGATCCTCTTGTTGAGGAGTTCACCGATGAACTCACTCACATCATTCCACTTTCATCAGAAAGTGACGATGATCTCTTTGATTTCGAAGCCGATCTTGGAGAAATTGAAGACTCCTATATAATGATCATTCACTCATTTCTTGTCCCATTTCCGACTCTTCCATTCCTTCTCTCACTCCGGATGAGGAAGATGATAACTTTTGGAAGGAAGTCGATGCTTTTCTTAGTGATGAGTCAATTCCAACAGGGATTGACAATACTTACTTTGATTCGGAGGGAGACATCATCTTTCTTGAAAATCTGTTAATTGAAGAACCGTTTCCATCTCTCCCTCCCGGAAATTTTGTTGCCAATCGCCATACAAGCTTCAAGTCTAAACTTAAAAATCTAACAAATGGTGATTAGCTCCTCACTAATGAAGAATGGGATTGCATTGTGATGCACATCTTTATTCCATTTTTCACAGATGGTGTGGTTTCTCGTTCTCTTTTCTCCTTCAGGAATGAGGACACTATTTTTGATCCCGGCATTTTCATTTATCATTTTTGAGCCGGTTCTATGTATATCTCATCGGTGTGAAACTTTCACGTACTTCAATGTTTATACAAACATCTTGAATGAAAGTCCGATGGAGATTGTCTCTTCCACTTACTTCCCCATGAACAAATGAATGCGGGGTCGAGTCAAGCTAGCGACTCGGTAATCAAAAACAGTAGTTAAACATGGGTTTTCACCCGTGTGTACCACCCTAGTGTGGGGGAGATACCCCACATGTTGTATATAGATCTTAAAAATGAATGAAAATTGTAAATATTAAAAGAGAATAATTGTTGTGTTTCTACACTTAGCTAGTAATGTTATTTTTTTACGTTCTAAGTTTCGGCATAACAGCCGGTACTTTGAATATTGAGGACAATATTCATTTCTAAGTGTGGGGGTGGGGGGGAAATTCTGGCGAATTTGATCATAAATGTACCATTTTAGTCCCTTTTTCCCCCAAAATGGCCAAATTTTTAAAAAAAAATTTAGTGGAAGTACTATGTACTAAACACAACAAATGGTAATCAGTCCACCATGTCTAACCCACATAAGGATTGGCTAATCCAGGAGCAAACGGCTCTTGGTAAAGATATCTCAAATCCGTTTATGGCTTGCAATTTGCCCAAAATTGTATGGTGTTCAGCTCACCATATCTTTAATTAGTGAAAAGTTGGCTAGCCCGCAAGTTTATGGCTTGTGGTAAAGGCAGTTGGAAAACCATAATTGGTAATCAACTCACCAAAGATATTTTATATAAGAGTTGGCTAGTCCAGAAGCAAACGGCTTCTGGTAAAGACAAATCAAAACCGTTGAAAGCTGGTGGTTTGCTCAAAATCATTTGGTTATCAGTGTACCAAGGTTCTTACTTGAACTAAAACAATTGGCTACTCCAGAAGTAATGGCTTTCGGTAAAGAGATGAAATCCATTAAGTTTTCTCAAAATATTGCTAGGGACTAGCAATATCTTAGTGTGGGGGATTGATGAGTGTCTAAATACTCATCATTTTTGTACCATCTAGACTGCAAAAACATCTGAAAACACTCAGAAATGAATCAAAATGATAAAAATATCACAAACAAGTGTTTTATGTGTTTTAAATGCAAAAATTCCAAAATCAGATGAAAAACGTATCAAGTTTGCATAATTGGTAGTTTTAGTCCCCCATGTTTCAAAAGTCGTCAAAAACAGTCCTTGGTAAATCAAAATAAAGCAAAAATATCATTTAAGGTCCATGGGATTCAAAAGTTGTCAAAACAAACCCTTCAAAGTTCAAAAATTGCAAAATTACAACTTTGGTCCCTCAAAATCCAGAAATTACAAAGTTGGTCCTTGTGTTATATTTCTACAAACCAAACGGATCCCTTATGTTATTAACCAAACCCACCCAGCTGGCCCAATATCCAACCCGACCCATGTTTTAAAATTAAAAATACCGCCTGCACTGTTCATCTATCTCTCTCACGGCTGCAATCCAATACCAGTGGTTTCACCACCTCACCACCACTTTCCACCTCACCTAGCTATTTCCACAGCTGTATACCAACCCCCCTCCACCTTTACATACACCCAAAATTCATTGAATGCGAAAAACCTGCTTTTGATATTTTTTCCCGCCAAAATTCCACATGGACGATTAAGATGATATCAAGCCTATCCAATGGTGGGATTTAATCAGAGGTCGACAAGGAAGCTTTTTGGATGTCTATAAAGAAGAAAGAAGGCAGAAGAAATAGGCGTCGCATGTTTTTAGACCAATTTGTAGTGTAAAAGTTATTTCATGTCTGTTTTAGTTTAAATTTAAGTTCTTAGTGTAAAATCAAGTTTATTTCAAGTTAAAAATCACTTTTGTATTGTAATTATTCCAAGTTAATAAGATTTCAAGTTTTAATGTTTCTTGATAATTCGTATTAAGTCAATTATACTTATTATAAGTCACATAAGCTCTTTTACCCTTAAAACAAGCTTAGATAAGCTTATTATAGCTTTTCATGAGCCTGTATTAGCCTCTAGTAGTTTAATTTAGAAAAACAAAAAAAAAGTCAACGAAAGTCAAACTGATGGCAAATGGAAATGGGTTGAGATCAAAGTTAGTTGGGTTAATAATCAGTTCTAGGTAGTGGTTACTTGTGTTGTTTGACAAGCCACAGGGCTGGACACCTGTAAGTGTCTTAAATCTGCTCTTAATTTCCTTTTTCATTACTGTTTCAATGCTTAAGTAGTATAGCTTTTATTTGCTTGTTTTAATCAACATTATTGCATTTTTAGGTTCTCATTTAGTTATTAGATCTTATATTTAAGCTGTTATAGGATAGTTTTAAGTAATTGATAGACTAGATTGCATTTTGAACTTAATAAACTAGTGTTTGGATCATAGGTTAAATCTGTGTTAGAGGTTGATCTTGTGAGAGTTTACTGTTTCATAGTTAGTAATTAGGTCCATTCAGTAGTTACAGATCATAAAATTACACTCTAGTTCATATAATAGTCAAAATTGTCTTCATCAGCTTCTAATTTGCATATAAGTAGGATTTAGATCATCATAGCTTGCATATAGGTTAAGAAGTTGTTAAGTTAGCTTATTCTAGGTTTATTTTATCATCAAACATCATAATCAGTTCACAAATCAAGCTTAAAACTCATTTTAGTCAAACTTTCATTTCTATCATAAAATAGTCAAAATTGAAAAATGCAGTTTTCACAGAAGTTTGTGTAAGTTTCATGAGCTCATTTCTTCATCAAAATCTCTGAAACTTGGACATTTGCTAGTTCAATTGGTCAAGATATTGAAACTGATTTTTGTAAAATTTTTATAAGCTTTTTGTGTTAGGAATTAGAAAATTCCAGTATTGAAGAGTCGATCACCCCAACTATTATCTAGCATAAGTTAGCTCATAGATTTGTCGTTAGTTACGTTACTTAGGAGTTTATTAGTTAGTTTGCAACATAGTTTAGTTTATTGCAACACCGTGGAGGAAGGACGGGTCTTTACCCACTGTATCCCTGATCCACAGGCCGTCAGGAGGTCGTTTAGTTTGTAACCTATAAATACCCTCTACCTTGCAAGGTAGAGGGTTGGATGTTCTTTGGTAATCTAATATTCTACAAGTTTCTCTTACTAGAATATCCCACTTTCTCTCTCTCTAAAACCATCTATAAGCTCATTGTGTTAATGTTATGATATGTAAGTGAAATCCAATATCCTACAATTGGTATCAAGAGCCATGGTTAGATCATATCTTGCACATCTTTGGATTTCTAGTGGTTTTTAGGTGGTTTTTGAGTTTGAAAAAGTTTAGTGGTTTGTGCATCATTTGGTTGATTTCTTGTGTTAAACTTTGGATTTTGTTAGTACTTTTATGTTTAGAATCATCACAAGTGTTTAGGGTTTCATTTGGTAAGCTTGAATCATCTTGGTTGGGTTGTTTTTGGATTGAAAAGTGATGTTTATGTGGTCTTTTCTTGCTAGCGACTTGACATACGGACTTCATTCTTCGTAGCGACTTGCCTTGCAATTTTGTAGCGAGTTACAGCTTTAGAGCTAGCAACTTGGATCTAGCGATTAACAGTACAAGTAGTGGACTTTCCACTACGGGTAGCGACTTGGTGGTAGCGACTTGGTCTGTAGCGAGTTGCTCTTTAGCGACTTGAATCTTTAGCGACTTGATTAGCGAATTGTTGCCAAAATTTTGCTAGCGACTTAAAACTTAGCGAGTTACTACTTAGCGACTTGAAATTGTTTAGCGACTTGGTGGTATAGCGAATTAGGTGTTAGCGACTAGAGGATTAGCGACTTGTACTTAGCGACTTGGATGTTGATTTAGCGACTTGGGATTATTGCTATTTAGTTGCTAGCGAGTTGGTTCAAAATCTCTAGCAACTTGGGGGTTCGTAATTTGATACTAACATCTTGTATACTTGGTATTTTGCTACTGGGATTTCCAGTAACTGGGGAAGTAATTCAAAATAACACAATGTCAGTCATCACGGATCCTTTAATCACCAAAGTACTTGCTCTCTATGACACAGCACAGAATAGTGAAACTGAATGCTTACCTGAATGCCATACATTTAATGATTCAGCATCGATTAATCAGAACAACTCTAATAAGTCACTCTTAATGTTTGAAAATGATGCTAAGAATATGGAATGCACCAGTGAGCCCTTTCAAAATCTCAGTCAGCTTCTCAAACTACTCTTATCTACAACCATGGATCGAACAAGTTGTGCCATCCTTCGTCAGGATTTTCCCACTTTGACAAGAACTGTTTTACTTAACTTAGAATGACTGAGGTTTCAAATTACCAAAGAAAAGTTCTCAACTGATGAGTCTCATGCCGCTCTTCAAACTATCTACAATCAATTTCAGCCACTTATCCGGGAAGAATATTCCTCAGATTTTGATGATATCATGACTGGAATATCATTCAAAAAACATACGGGAATGGAAATTCATGAGTTCAGAAACTCATTTATTCAACTTATGGGTAATATGGAAACATACATCAAGGAAGCTGTAAAAGAGAATAACAAGCTGAATGCATTGAATGAGTACCAAGAGACACCATGGAGCAATTGTGACAAATCATGCAACATTCCAGTTGAACCAGTTGAACCAGTGAATGACACTGATTGCATAATCTCAGTTGTAATGAAAAAGGATGAAGACAACAACACTGATCTCAAATACTCAGAGTCAGAAAAGGTATCTTTCGATAAGGTACACTTAACTGATCACATAAATTCTCATGAAAAGGTACCTGACTCTTACTCTGAACTTAACATCGTAAAATTGATCTTGGTTGTGCCTGAATCTAATGCAAATAACATGATTGAAAAAAGGGCATATGATGAGCTTTCAAACAAGTTTTCAATTCTTGAAAAACATTGTATCTCACTGCAAATTGAAATACAACAAAAGGATGAAATGTTTTATGCAAAAAAACCTTGTACTAATCAGGAACTTCTAGAATTTCGATAATTTTTTGAAATTAATCAGTTAAAATCCCAGATTCAGGACAAAGATTCGACCATTAGCAATCTGAAATTACTTCTTTCAGAAGTCCGGAAATATGACTGTCATGAGATGTGTGATACACTAGAATCTAGAAATTCTGAACTAGCTCTATATGTGTCCAACCTACTAAGAGAAAATGAGCATTTAAGAAAGAACCTTGAGGAAACAAACTCTAAGTTAGTCACTCAATCTAACCTCTTGATGAAAGACATTGATGACCTCAAAGCCCAAATTCAGGATAAGAGCTTCAATATTGTTGCCCTAAAAAATTAGCTTAGGAAGTCTGTTGGAAATAGGATGAACACTAAGTTTGCAAAACCTTCAACTTTGGGAAAGTCAAATGTTCAGAACCACTCGAAACGAACGGTTATTAAACAACCTAATGCCTTTAGGTCTGAAAGAGTTAAACCATTGAAATCTAAGCTTACATCCCAAGTTGATAATATGTCGGTTTTGTCAAAACCAGTCACTTCATTGCCTAGTTCAGATATGATGAATCTCAAACCTCGGACTTATGCTCAATACTCTCAGATCAGAAATGCAATAAGTA
The DNA here is from genome assembly GCA_019973895.1 of Chrysanthemum seticuspe. Classification (NCBI taxonomy): domain Eukaryota; kingdom Viridiplantae; phylum Streptophyta; class Magnoliopsida; order Asterales; family Asteraceae; genus Chrysanthemum; species Chrysanthemum seticuspe. The sequence continues at coordinate 43,558,258 of BPTQ01000008.1, forward strand.
TAACTAGCTCTCATGCAAAACATCATTTGACTGATCAATCCCCTAAGAAATACTCTAATCACAAAAGGACAAATAGTCAAAACAAGGTTGTGCACCCATTTAGCTCAACTAACAGTTGTTTCAAATGGATTCCCACTGGCAGATTTTTTAAGTTTACAGGACTTAAATGAACTTACATTCCTAGATCATGCCTCAAGTGGATTCCCACAGGAAAACTCTTCAAGAATGTAGAACCTAATAGGATCCCCATTAATGATACGTCTGAGTTATACTGTGATGCATCCAAATGTGAGATTAAACATGCCACTAACCCTTCTATGTGCAATTCTACATGTGCTTCCAGTACAATGTGCTCTCAGTCTTTTTCAGGTACAATGCTCAACTCAATCAGGAACTTCATGACTTGGTTCCCTTCAGAAATGAACATAGCTCATTCAGGAGCTATAGCTTGCCAGAGTTGATGTACTTCTTACTTTGACTCCTATTCATCTTGAATCAGGACTCGCTCCTTTATATCTGTGTATAAATCAAGTTTTTCTTAAAAAAAAAAAAAAAAAAAAAAAAAAAAAAAAAAAAAAAAAAAACTCTATTTTATATATGTCATTTTTTTAAATTCACAATTTTATCATTTTTCCTCAATTTAATAAAGAATACATTCCTTGTTATCGATAACATCTACGGTCCTAGAAATGTCATTCAATAACAGCACGGGATCATAGATGAAGTTCGAACAAATGATATATTCTTGATTTATAACGGGATTGGTTAATGTCAATCAATGGTCTTTGATGACATTGATTGAGGGGGAGATTTTGTATTAGTTTTTTATTATTATCTATCCCATTGGCTTCTGTGCTGGTTATGATGGTCACTTCATTTGTAAGTTGGGGTTATGTCTTGCTTTTGTGACTAACTGGTTATGCTTTTGTGATTATCTGGTTATGGTGCTTCTCTCAGTTTTAGGTTGTGGTCGTATCTTGCCCATGTGATTATCCTTGTTTACCCATGTATTGAGTACCTTGCATTAAATGCTTAGTTGATTAAATGCTTATTTGATTCATGGTTATCATGGTGATTATCTATGATAGAGACTTAGTCTAAAATCAAGGTTAGCGACTTACAACTTTTGCACATAAACCACAGGGACCGAATGTGTCAATTAACCAAAATAGTTCTACACTAGCGACTTACCACACTTCATTTTAAACCACAGGGACCAAATGTGTCAAATTGCAAAAGATCCTTCCTATACCCCTAGCGACTTACTTCATTTTTCTTAAATAAGTTTTTTTTTTCTCTTCTCTCGTTTTTTCTCTTCTTGTCAAAGTAATTTGTTCTTTCTAGCGACTTAACAGTGGTACGTGTCGAATCACGCCTTATTTGTTCTATCTTACGCGTTTGTGTCTAGTTTCTAACTTGTTTTTTTTAACCAGATCCCTTCGAGCTCGTGTATTGTGACTGTTTGATTCCCACCTAGGTTCGATCTATCATGAAATCGTGTTTTGTTGTTATTATGATGCTGAAAGTGTACAAATTGTTTGGTATATCTTATCTTGATTGCTCGTTAATTTGTTTTCATGAATTGGTGGTGAATGTTTAGTGGTTTGGGTCGTCTGTTGTGTTATTATGAGTGTTCTTGTTGGCGACTTAACATTGTTCTTGGTAGCGACTTAGCTTGAATGATCATCGTGGCGAGTTAGCACTCAACTTAGCGACTAAGTTGCTGTGGCGAATTAGATTATTATATTTTGACGACTTGGGTAGCGACTTAGTTGTCAGCGACTTGTCTTTACAAGTTAGCGAATTAGTAACATTAGCGACTTAGTTAACAAATTTGTAGCGACTTGGTCTTGTTACTGTTCATGGCGACTTGTCTTTACAAGTTAGCGAATTAGTAACATTAGCGACTTAGGTAACAGATTTGTAGCGACTTGGTTTTGTTACTGTTCATGGCGACTTGTCTTTACAAGTTAGCGAATTAGCAAATATAGTGACTTAATGAACTAAACTATTAGCGACTTGTCTGTGGTACTAGTGATGGCGACTTGTCTTTACAAGTTAGCGACATTGTTCACTTTCATGTTGCGAATTAGTCATGTTTAACAGCTTGTCTGTCTATAACTTTAGACATGTTTGGTGGATGTTTTAGGGTCTAGGGTTATCAAAATGTTTAAAGGTTAATTGCTTAAGTTGATCTCATTCTCACAATACTTAGGATCTCCTTATTCAACTTGTTGAGTCAACATACTCTATGTAATCTGCTATGACATTTCTGTTTAGGCAAACGGTACTTGGTTTCTCTCACGACAACCAAATGTTACTTTTTGCCTCATGTATATTTGTTATATCACTTCTACATTTGTATCTTGGCTTATGACATGATCCCTTTGCAATGCACACTTAAACCTTTTAATCCCTTATCGACTCGTCGGGTGAAAATTTATCTAAAGGATTCTACTTCATTGAAATATCTCACTTATGCCACTCAATCATTCTCTATGTATGTTTTGGGGACTCCTTCTGAGTTACTATTTCTATGTGCCTATGTCATAAGGGTGCTCTCAATGTTGTCTCACTTATCATTTATTATCTAACTCGTTCCCAATCATTATTGTTGATTGTATGTTTACTCATATCATCAATGGCAAGTTCAAACCCTGAAAAGAGCATTACCCCTTCGGCATCATCCAAAGTTCTCTCAGACGAAGAAATCCTTCCTAGGAGTCAATGGGCTGATATTGGAAAAAGTAATTGTTATGTGGACCTACAAAAGCTACAACAAAATCCGATACTAAAAGTGTCTATTGACATCCTCAAGAACACAAACTTCTTCGGTGCTATTACCAAGCAATGCTCAATTCCCACCATTTACATTCAACAATTCTGGAACACCATTCAATGGGACAAAATCACAGCTCAATACTCTTGCAAACTGGATGACAGGGAGTTCACGATTGATTATGCTATTCTGAGCAAGGCTCTTGGAATCACCCCATGTAACCCTAACCTTTGTTCTGAATCTCCACCTGGTGCTGACGATCTGATTGTCTTTCTAATTGGGTTGGGTTATCAGAACAGCATTTTAAGAGCATCCGACATCATCACTGGACACATGTATCAACCCTGGAGAGCTATTACAACTATTCTTAACTTGTGCTTATCTGGCAAAACATCAGGGTTCGATAAAGTGAGAATTCCTATCCTGCAAATCCTATGGGGAATTGTTAATAGGGTTGATGTGAATGTCTCAGATCGTATTTGGGAAGAATTTTCTTTATCAATGCACACATTCATATCTGATAGAACAAATTTCCAGAACAAAGCTCAAGGCCGAAAGAAACAGAACAAGCTTGTGATTCCCAGCATCCGATTTTCTAAGCTTGTTATCCAGTTCTTGCAACAAAATCACAACTTCAATCCTAGGACTGAATCAACTTTACACAAAGCAGAAGATGAATTTGTTTTAGGAAACCTGAAATATGTTCCTAGAGGTATGGATAAAGAAATATTTGGATTGCCAATTCCTGATAGTCTACTCACGGAAGATATCAAGAAGAAGGACTACTTCAAACAATACAAGAAAAGAGCTACCAGTTCCTCTGCTGATGTCACACCCTCTCCTCCACAACCCAATGCTCCCAAGTCCACGTCAGCCTCACAAGCATCCTATGCCTCTCTTCCTAAAAAGAGACTTGAAAGGTCACAACATTCAGACACAGCATCCAAGAAGCAGAAAGTAAAAAGGAAGAAAGTGGAAAAGGAAATTGGTGAAAATACTGAGGTATCAAGGAATATTACAAGGTTGACTGATGAAGATGATGCTGATCTACAACTTGGAATCCAGCAAAGCCTTGAAAGTCTAAATGTGAAAGCACTAGTAGGTGGAGTTGTGTTAAGAGAACCTGATCAACTACCACGACAAACAACCCCAATAACACATGACAAAGGAAAAGGGGCTGCTAGTGTTGAAACTGAACAAGCCGCTCACATGCTTTTAACGATCTCATCATCTCCATCAAGCACCACCAATCAATATGAGCTGAAGAGAAGAACATAATCATCTCCAGCTAAAGAACAATCTGGAGTGGACAAAGTGCCTCAAACGTTTAAAGAAAACCTTACACTTAGTGAGACTCAATCTGGCCAGAATGTTGACGCTCTGTTGCAAAAAGGATCGCAGGAGAATCTTGAAACAAGATCTGATGAGACCTTGCAGATGGATGAACCAAATCTGTCTACCAACTCTCTATCTTCACTCAAGGACTTCGATACAGACTTCACTTCCGGAGATCAATACATAAATGACAAACCCTTAGATACTGCACAATCCATGGTTACGGTCAACATTCAGCAAGATACATCAACAATTCCTCCGATGTCAGCATCTTCACTCACTACTGAACTTCCACCTCCCAAACCTGCTCAATCAACTGTACGAACACCACCTACATTTTCACCAACCCCTGAACCTGTCATTACAGTTGCTGATGTGGATGCTCCACCAACTTCACCACCTCAGATCAACTACTGGACAAAGCTGTAAAAAGGATAGAAGCCCTTGAAAGGCAACTTCCTAAATCTGTTGATTCCCTTGTGGATCGTGTCTATAGATTGGAGCACCTCAACTTCAATGAAGGGGTTGATGCCGCCATTGAAGGGGAAGTCAAGGATGCTGTGGAATGGGCAATGGAGGCCCCACTTCTTAGACGATTCAAGGACCTACCTATCACCGATATGAGAGTAGCTCTGTGTGAAAAGATGTATGAAGCTGAAGAGGACAAGCATGAGGTTCACAAGAAACTCTATGAGGCACTTGAAGAATCCATTAAGTTCGACAATTATGAGCAGTATATGATTGACATCAAGGAAAAGGAAGCTAAAAGGAAAAGGAGAGCTATTGTGTTGGAAACATTGAAGAAAGACCGTAAAGATCCTCCTCCACCTCCACCACCAACGGGGGGCGCTGGAACTTCTGGAGCTGGTGAACCTTCTATGACAACCAACACACCTCCACCACAACCACCATCATCACAGCCAAAACCTTCCAATCAATCAAGTCCTACAAGTAAAAAAGGCACTCATAAGAAATCTGCTGCTTGGACGACGGTTGATTCAAGGTTCACATCCACACCCACCTCCCTTCCTGATGCTCAAATGGTTCACGAAGAGTCGCATGTCATGACAGAGTCAGAATCTGATGAAGATGATGCATCAACTAAGCATATTCCTAAGCCATCAGAAGAAGATTGGTTTGATGATTACCTGGCAGGTAAACGCCCCAGCACATCCAGAGTTGCACCGTCAAGGGACACAATTCAAAGTTGTATCGTTGAATATAGACCTCCTTCTCCAGAACCTACATGGTCCATCCCTGAGTCCGACTCAATGATACCCGACAACAATTGGGTATCTACTATCACCAACAATTATGAAGAACCTGCTGAAGACTCTTTTCTTCACTTTACTGGTGATATGGGAAGCTTCATTAAATGGTTTTGTAAACAGAAGAGTATCTCATCCTTAACTCCAAGAGATCTTGAAGGACCTGCTTATGAAATTGTTAAGGTCTTCCATTTAGATGCCAATCAACTTCAATACCAAATAGAAGAATGCCATAAGATGCTCAATGACCAAGTCAGTGAGCAAATTAGCCACTTCAATGTTCACAAATCTCTTCCTCTTGGTGGTGAACCTGGTCAGATGACCATTCAGGCTGAATTCTTCTTCAACCATGACTTGGACTATCTTTGTGGTCACTCTGCTGAAAGAAGACCTGCACTATCAATATCCAAGATGAAAGCTGCTACCTACTCTAATCAGGGGCTTGAACAGATGGTTCCTGATCGTTTCTGGGTCAATGAAGAACTTAAGTATGACATTGCAGCATCATATGGTATTTCACACTGGTGGTACAAAAAGAAGAACTTCTATATTGAAAGACATAGTGCTGACAAAAGACGCAAGAATGTTAGATCCGAGCTCCGTGTCTTAAGTGCGGTTCGTGTAGAGGTCTTCCCGATATATGGATATGAGTATTTGATGAAGATTGTCCTTAAGAGATCAGATTTGAAAGAATATACTATTGAAGAAAATGACTTCAAACATCTTCTGCCGAATGATTTCGAAGATCTCTACCTTCTGAATATTCAAGGACACCTTGAGCATTTGCCTGTCCGTGAGAAAAAGGCCTTATCTGCTGCTGTTACTCTTTGGATTCGAGGTTTAGTCATTCGAAAACGAGTTGAGGACTTCCAACTCGGCATGGAAAGCTACCAAACCAGGATTAACCTTACATGTCCTCAATGGAGTGCCACAGGGCATGAATTTCATCATGAATACAAAGTCTTCGACACCCCGAGAGCCGTCATCTTTACTAACAGATATGGGACTCGCATGCTTATGAGACTATGTGAGCTCTACAAGTTTAGTGATGGTACGCTCAAATTGGTCGAAGAAGAACTTGACACCAGAGTGAAAGAAGTCAAAATTGATATGAAATCTTGGGTTAAGACTACTTTTTGGACTGATGATGACTTGAAGAGGTGTGAACACTTCATTGCTACAATCAGACGAAGACTCAAGACACGAAGGATCTTCCGCAGCCTTGAAAGTTTTGTTGGTGGAAGGCTTCGGGATGGTCACTACAAACTTCTTCAGAGAACGGAATAAAGACATATTTGGGACTCCATCTCTTATGTATTAAATCTGTGTATTAAGTGGTGTACTAACTTTGAACTACTGTAATGCATGTAATAGCGATAGGTTTTGTACTGTGGATTCCTCTTATTTCAAAAAAAAGGGGAACTTCAGTGGTGTCTTCTTCTTTTCATATAAAACCGGACACATTTTTCTCCAACAAATGTTTTTGTCTCATGCATATTTAAATCACTTGAGATCCAAAATCTCAAAGGATTTGAAATTTTTGATCGGGGGAGAAAATGTGATATAAATATGAAAGATGATTAAAAGATGACCAGTTTTGTGCATACTGCTCTCTAATATGTGCTAAACAATTTTCGAATCTCGAAGCATATATTAAGGGGGAGCATTTTTTTCTTTTAACAAATTCAATACTTCAGGGTACACAATTTTTCCACATTTCTAAGGTACCTTGATTGTATGTTAAATGGCTTCTAATCGCTTGGTGATCATGCCTGCACTTCAATATAAAGGGTTCCCTCTAGTATGTGCAAAACTCTTTTCAAACCTAGAAGCACATATTGAGGGGGAGCAATATCATGAAAACCTCATCCTTCCCCAAAATGCTCTATCTACTTGATTTGATGTGGGAAGTGATGTTGATATCTTTTAGAAAAATGGTAATCAAAGAAGTAATTTCTTCCTCTTGCCTCCGTGTGCGAAACGATTTCAAACATTTGATGCACATGTTGAGGGGGAGCACTTATTCTAAAAATATCAAAAACAATTCAGGTACAAAATGTTTTGATAATATATCACAAGTATCTGGATTGATTTTCAAATGGTTTTCTATTGATTCCAATGGCAGATGAACAATACCAAATAGACCGACCAACTTTACTTTATGTACGGTGATATAAGGATGATAAGGTTAGGTATTGGTTCCCATGATCCGCCAGAACCGGATGGATCTACCCAAGGACAATCCACTAGTTAGTGTAGAAGTCCTTAGGTATGATGATAAAAGGAGAAAAGTGAGATATGGGAAGAGTGCGGACTGAGGCAGAGCAAGTACTGGAACAAACCCAACAAGGTTCTTGCTATGAAGTCTCGGTAAGCACTGAAGGGGTTGAAGAATTAAAAAGAATTGAATGAGAAAAGGGTGAAAACAAATAGCCCTCCATTTATTCAACCTTAGGGCAGAAACCGGGTTCAATTCATATGCTACTGATGGTAACATCGGTATTGAAGACAAGACGTCATGGACCCAGTGACGCACTGCACTTCAACTTTCCAAACCACTCAAGTTCCTCTTAAAAGGACTTGTTTCATTCTCATGGGGAACCGACATTATCTATCGACTTTCTCTTAGAGTTTGTTGATATTGAAGAAGGAGACCCTCTCCCTAGTCTCCGGCACAGGATCCAAATATGCACAAATTGAGTCTAGAGCCACGAGATCATCAATAAATCTCATTAGGACACTTTCAAATGAAGACTCTCTTTTTCACATAATGTGGAAAGAGAGATTATATCTTGAGTCCTACGCATTATCCTTGTGGTTTTGCCAGAACATCTGAGTGATGTGTTATCATATTCACAATGAAGATGGAAAGCCTTCTGGAGCCAACATCGAACAAGCTCCTGGTAGGTGGCATGTGAGATCTATTATATAGATCAACCATGTGACAACTGAACAGAAACAATGGGGCGATTCAATCTCTTGAATCAATCCTGGTTCAGGTTATGGATTGACGGATACCTTTGAAAAACCGGTCTTTGTGCTTAACAACTCTTTTCTTTAGCACATCGACCGTGTACTCATTTTTCAAATCAAAAGGTGTTTTTATGATTGATAATTGATTTTCAATAAAACCTTCGTTGTATTGCAAAAACCATCTCTATTGAGCAATACACGACTGCTTTTCAAATCTCTTTTCATCAATCAGTGGACTTAAATTCGCTGGTTCACTCACTCCGTGTTGTCTTCTTTGATATGCTCCGGTTTGAGAACGGCTAGAGCAGCTGCGAAACCCTGTCAAGGAAATTCTTCGGAATTATACCTGATCACAGGCAGTACTTGTACTGATCAACGGGGAACCGTGGGCCGTGTACCTCAATTCAACGAAAGTGATCAAAGACACTTTTGTGCGATTTATTGCTAACTGTTGTATGCAGGTACACCCGACATTTGCAGCTGATCAGAATGAAGCGGTCAATCCATAGCCGCATGCTCACTTAACACATTCATCTCAAAAGAAATCATGATTAGTGCATCAATGACTCTTATATTTTCACTCCATGCTTCTGCTACGCGGCTGCCAATATCATGAATCAACTAAAGCTCCCGCTACTCTGATGAGAAGATATCATGATCCAAAATGTGAGCATGTCGGTCTGAATGTCACAACATCACATAGAACCAACACCACAATGAATGTATCAGAGAATTTTTTTTAGCTGATGATCTCAAATGCTGGCTCATAATTATTATCTCATGGATCATTAAAGACCTCCATTTTAAAGTACAAATCTATGCAGACTTTGAAGTTGCACTACTTATGCACAAAGATTGCGAAGTTGAAGTATTAAAGTCTACGAGCTCAAGAACAAAGTAAAGAATAGAATGCTAGGATTTGAAATGTAAAACATGGGGTGACCTCCCTTAGGGGGAGATTGTTAGGAATTAGAAAATTCCAGTATTGAAGAGTCGGTCACCCCAACTATTATCTAGCATAAGTTAGCTCGTAGATTTGTCGTTAGTTACGTTACTTAGGAGTTTATTAGTTAGTTTGCAGCATAGTTTAGTTTATTGCAACACCGTGGAGGAAGGACGGGTCTTTACCCACTGTATCCCTGATCCACAGGCCGTCAGGAGGTCGTTTAGTTTGTAACCTATAAATACCCTCTACCTTGCAAGGTAGAGGGTTGGATGTTCTTTGGTAATCTAATATTCTACAAGTTTCTCTTACTAGAATATCCCACTTTCTCTCTCTCTCTAAAATCATCTATAAGCTCATTGTGTTAATGTTATGATATGTAAGTGAAATCCAATATCCTACATTTTGTATAGTGAAATAAGCTCTTAAACATGCCTGTTTATGCCCTGTGACAGCAATTTGTGGTTTTTACCAAACTTGCAGATAAGACTGTGTGTTCATTTGAGCTCATTAGGGACTGATTTTTGGTCCAAGTGTAGTAAGCTAGGTGATCTTGAGAACCCAATATCCGTTTTTCCCCTTAGCTTATTAGGATTGCTTATGCATGTGCTTAAAGGTGCCCCCATGAATGCTGTTTGGATAGTATTAATCTCATAAGCTCAAATCTTAGTAAGGCATCATTAGTGGTCTAGAGTTGTATTAATTAGTTGCATTAGGCTTATTATAGTGTACTTTAGCGCTGCTAATCATTTAGTTGAATTTGGTAGCTTGTAACTTATTCTAGTAGCTTATTAAGACTCCCTTTACACTACAGTTTCATTTTCTCACACATAAGCATATGTTTTTATATTTTTCATAGATTTAGAATAATATTTTAGAATTTTCTTGAATTTTTCATAATTTTTCATCACTGTTTGCTATTTTTCTTATTTTAAATCAGTTTTTAGGACTTTTTAATTAGCTTTTAATACAAATAAATCAGAAAAGCTTAAAAAAAATAAGTTTTCAATTTTCATGGATTAAGATAAATATAAAAATCATAAAAAGTATTTTTTTCAGAATTTTCTTAGCTTAAATAATATTTTCTAGCATTTTAATTAGTTCTAAATAGTAATTAATTAATAATAAATAGATAAAAAGCATAAAAAATATATTTTCAGTTTTAAAATTAGTTTTATAATATTTTAGATTTTTCTAAGTCATAATTTTACTTTTCTAGCTTTATTTCATATTTTCTTATATTTTAGGGTATTATTAAATAGTTTAAAATAATTTTTAATTAATAATAATTAAATAAATAGTCATAAAAATAATTTTATTTTTCTAATAATTTTCTTTTATAATTAGGATTGTAAAAATGTATTTTTCATATCCGTAGGTATTTTCCTTCTTTATTTTTCACGTTTTATTTAGTACGTCCACGTAATTTTATTTAAACGTACGTTTTAGGTTTTAAACGTTCATCGACTTTAAAAATAGTGATAGCGTTTATTTAATATAACCTAGCTTTTTAATTTTCTTTAATTTTCATTTAAGCCCCTGTAATTTACAAACTTTTTCTCTAGATATAATTATTCCAAATTCACAAACCTTTTCCCATTCAATATTCACCCGATCACAAATTCGTTCTATTACAGTGTTCACACCTCGTTGGGACTTAACGACCTGGGGATACACTATATTCCTCTGATCTTAATTGCATTTGTTTCAGACTGTTTGAAGTTTATTACGGTTGACCATTCACAAGTGGTTGATTTGTGTGATAAAACCTGACTGTTTGGAACCAATCAATTCTCCTAGAGCTGATCAAAATCCTAAGAGCGTGCTTAAACCTCTAAGTGGCCAAGAATTTAGTTTCCTACATTCAAATTATCCTTTATAAACCAAACAACCTTAGGATTAAGGCACCATCCTCACTTACCTTTCAAAAATCAGCAATTAGAAGCTTACACTAGCATCATCATCACCATGACTAAGGCTCTTAGCAACAACTCCTCAACCTTAGGATCATCCAAAAGAAAGGGTCAAATGATACATGAAATCTCATCCACCGAAACTTCCCCCATTAGAGAGAATGATACTAGAACCCCATCTCACCAAACTCATCCAACAAAGGCTAAGAGAACCGCAAGGATTAGCATCAAACCTTTCAGACTAGAAAAAGGATCCTCTAGTTCAAAACCAAACTTGACTAGTTCTAGCAAGCCATCAAAACCCTCATTCATTAAACATGGACTGCACACTTTGAATGAGCCTCTCCCTCACCCAAACATCTACTCATTGGATCATTCACCAAGAAACTCCCAAATTGTCTAATCACTCAAGGACTTGTTCAAGAAGCACAAAATGAGATACATTTCATGTTTAATCATCTTCTTGCAAAGTTGGATCAAATCAACAAATCCACTCATCCCTAGACTCAAGCACATTGTCGCGTTTTAAGTCTAGTAACTAGTTAGTATTAAGTGGTACTTGTATGTCCTAGTTCATTCTCTTAGTTTTAGAGATTTGTTTGATTATCTCTTGTTTTATTGAATGAATATTTATATGCTATGATTATGTTGTGCGTTGTGCTTGTAATGGTACACATATATTATCTCTCAATTAGCATTGTTTGACACATCTTCACTGCTAAAGAAATTGTCACCAGATAGCCGGATCCCTCCAAAATGCCTAGACGGATCCCTCCAAGAAGGGAACCGTGGGATCCGTGGTACAGAAGGACAAATTTCTACTAACTTGAGTTTTATTTGCAGGAAATTATGCACTATACTCTTGTTTTCTAACCTTTACTTTGTAGATTTCCAAATAACACATGAAGATTTTGACACCATAAAGCCAGGGGAGCTTTGTGTCAAACGATATTGCAAAAACATTTTCAACTTAATCCGATTTTGGATTATACTTCATGACACCCCATTGAAACTTTGCAATCTTCAAAGGGGAGCACGTTTTCGTCACTTAGACGAACCATTTGCAAACATATTTGCAAACACATTAGCTTATTTACGTTATGTACTTGACGCCCTCTCAAAGGGATGGACTCGTGAAGGGGGAGTTAAGATGAGTACCATTCCCGTCACTTGCTCTCTTCATATTTTCTTTTACATATTTTTTATAAAAATTATGTTAGTTTCTTTTAACACTTTTTGTTTCGACAAAAAGGGGAAGAAGAAAGTAAAAACTACTAATTCAAATTTGTTACGAATTTTAGTTTTTCTTAAAATAATTTTATGTTTTGTCATCAACAAAAAGGGGGAGATTGTTAATATAAATAAGCCGTAAAAACGTTTATTTATATTTTACGATCTTCTAATGTTTTGTCGATAACAAACGTAAAATCATTTTAACGAAACAAATAAAATACGTAAATAGTTTGAGTCAATAGTTTCCTAACACACTTACATTTTCACATAAAACACTAGAACAAGTATAAGTGATCTTATGATTTAGATACATATGTATAACAACTAGTGTTTACATATTGGGTTAGCATATACTTAAACTAAGTATACTAAAATGGGTAAAAACAAGTATATACTAAAATGAGTAAAAACAAGTATATACTAAATGGGTAAAAACTAGCAAATGGTATTGACCCATAACCCATGGTTTTATATATACCACTTAACCAAGTTCATTGTATCCTTGAGATACATTGTATCTAGAAAGAAAACCATGGATCAACCCATAACCCATGACCCATGACCCATAACCAAAAATACCCATGGGCAAAGAGGAGCGTCCCACGGATCCCTAGCTTTGTGCTAGACGGATCCCTTGTGGGAGGGATCCGCTGGATCCGGAGAACAGTAGAAAATTTCCTCTATAAATAGAGAACCATTTCTCCCTTTCTACTCACCACTTTACACACATACTTCCCCAAGTATTATAACTCTCTAACCTCATATCCAAGTGATCTATGTAGTTTGTCTTTTGTTTTTGTGTGATCTTCTAGGTTCCTCTTAAGGGCGAGATCACCACTTCTTGAAGACGAGCAAGCTCAAGTCCATGAGTTGCCATGCTTCGTCATCATCAAGACAACTAAGGTTCTCTTGATTGATAGTTCTTTCCTCCTCCGTAGATGTTGGGTTGAAGGAATTAGTGAATGATGCCGAAAGTGTCAAGATGAAAGCATTAGTGAAAGGTGCTTATCGTCCGTGTCAATAGCATTAGTGAAGAATGCTAAAGGTGTCAAGACGAAGACATTAGTGAAGGGTGCCAAGCGTTGTGTCAAAGGCATTGGTGAAGGATGCCTTAGAATCAAATCAAGTGGCATTTGGGAAGAATGCCTAGGTCGTATAATCGATGAGGTGCATCGTTATACATATAAGTATTTGTTTATTTCCAAGGATGGTGATATCCTTGATGGTGTTGTAACAAGGAGTGGATCTCTTTGATATTAGGTGTTGTGTTGTGAAGGGTAGTAGTTCCTCCATAGTAATGGAATTAGGTGCTTAGCCTAGTACCTAATAAAGGGTAGGCGACGTTGTGATAGGATTAGTTCTCCTTGGTGTGAAATAACTCGGTGGTTAACCTAGCACCGTATAAAGGGTAGGCGACGTTGTGTTAGGTGTGGTTCGCCTTGGTGTGAAGGAACTCGGTATTTAGCTTTGTACCGGAAAAAGGTTAAGCGACGTTGTGAAGGCTTCTCCGCCATAAGGAGTTGGTGTAGTGTTTACGAACTCTCGAGTAGGTGACTCGGGGAGTGGAGTAGGGCAAGGAACGTGTCCTTGTAGCCGAACCACTATAAATACTTGTGTCGTGGTGATGTGCTTCTTACTCTTTATTTTTTATTACACGTTTATATATCTATCTATCAACGTCCAACATAAACAACCAAATAGATTGACATAAGTCGATCTAAATATTTAAAAGGAAGTTTTAAATTGGTAAAACTATTCAACCCCCCTTCTAGTTTTCCACAAACAATACAAGACGAAACTAAAATACAATAACAAAAGATAAATTACGATACGAAATTTAAAACACAAATCATCCAATGGCTTTTGAACTTTTATATTGCTCCGTAATAGTTGATTAGATCTTGCTTCTGATTAAAGACTCTCAAGACTTCTTCCCTAACGTCCCTCAAGGAGTTTGAGAGACGCAAATATGATTCCTCGGTCATTAGCAGAGCGTGTAGACCGAAGCGAACAACTGATTGGTCTTGAGGTAGCCCGCGCAACCTTTCGACCTCTTCACCATGGCTAATCATCTGGCACATAATACGAGTTATCTCACCCAACAAATTGTTAACAAGCTGGAGCTCCTTTTCTGTTTCAGTCCGTAGTCCGTTAGCCATAGTGTTTGTGTTAAAATAAATAATAGTGTGTTGGGTTTAAGTGTGAAAAATGTTGGTAATATGGGGTGTTATATTATAGGGTATGCGATTAATTTTATTTAAAAAAATAAAAAGAAAAAAAGAAAAAAAAGTAACCGTTTATACAAGAAGGTGTTTTGAATATTTTTTTTGAATTCCAGCTGTTTGGGGGGTGTTTTGAAAAAAAAATTGTTGTCTTGCATGTTTCTTCACAAGTTATTGTAGTAAATTGAGTTACAACTATGTTCAAACGAAATTGAGTTACAATGCCGGAGGAAACGCCGGTCCACGTCGGCGTTTCCATACCATACCCTCTTATATGTTTAGTACAACGGTTTTGTTATTGGTACCCATGACCAATAAAATGTACCAATGTTTCATACCTTTGACCTCCTTTGACCCCCTGTTTACAGTACAACACAATTTTTTATCAGATTATGTTTCGTGCTTTTTGTTAGTATAATACTTTTGACTTGTTAAACTTTATATTTTTTATTCCTCACTTTCCGTTTCACAATTTTATGATATAAAAAAAATTATAAAAAAAATCGAAAAATAAAGTGAGGAGGTGTTACTTAGACTATCTTTATCAACAACCCATCACAACCCAATCTCTTAATAAAATATTATTTTATCTTTCCTCCACCTACACAACCAATACATCCAAGTAATCTATATTTTTTTTACCATTTATCAACAACATAACCCAACTAATATATACAACCATCTATTCTTTTATAAAACAATAAGTATTAAAAAGAAAAAAAGAAAAAAAAAAACAAGAACCCATTCACAGGTTGCTATGTGTCAGATTGAAGGTTGTCAACCTAAATTACTTTGTGACCTTAGTTGATGGAAAGATTGGATGAGTTTTATTAAAATATTATTATTTTTGTATGGTACACCCAACCGATTGGGTTGCCAACCCATGGATAAACATAGACTTATAAAAATGAGGTCGTACCCTCGTTGTCAAGAAGTAATATATACATTTTGTCCCCTACTGTACAAACTATATATTTAAATCCCAAAAGGTGAAAAGGATATCATATACATACTTGAGTGAGTGAATACTATATTGTATAAAAACGATCATACACTTTTTGGCTAAGTACGTATCAAATCTCTGATGTCTTTAAGGTTGGACTCATTTTGTTTTGACAACCAATATAGAAAGTTATGATAACAACATGTGAAAATATTTTATTCAAAATGAGTTATTAATAGTATATTGAGCTACTATAACAGGATATGTTTGAATAGATGTAGGAATGGCAATGGGGCGGGTTTGGGGCGGGTTTGGCAATCCCCATCCCCAAACCCGATAACAAAAACCATCCCCAAACCCGCCCCAATCCCCATTGGGGATCTTATCGGGGCGCCCCATTGGGGCGAGATACTCCCCCAAACCCGCCCCATTCCCCATTGGGGTCTTATCGGGTTGTCTTTTTTGAGCGCGATACTCTATCATACTCGTGTCGCTCCCCGTTTATTCTTATTTCTACACTATTAACAATGTTATTTTATGGAATAGCTTGAATAATTGAGAAACCATTAGTAATATATTAATCATTGGAATAAATCACAACTTTATAGAATAATATGACACAAAACAAGATAAAAACTAGAGAATAAATCACAAAGATAAAAACTAACAAAAATAGAGAATTATATTTAGTACGTAAATACTAACACAATATTTAATGTATATGTATATGTATATGTATATATTTCGGGGCGGGGCGGGGCGGGGATGGTGTGCCCCGTCCCCGCCCCAAACCCGATAAGAATCCCCGTTAAGGCCCCAAAACCCGCCCCGAAACCCGATAAGCATGCCCCGCCCCGCCCCAATAAGTTCGGGTTTCGGGTTTCCCCGTCGGGTTCGGGTTTTTTTGCCATCCCTAAATAGATGGTGATGATGTTGATCTAGTGATTCTAAGCTTGTTTTAGGCCACGTGAAATACAATGCATACACAAGACTTTGGCATCCTAATATAATAGTAAATGTTACTTATAGTAAAAAACTAAATACACTTGTAATTTGTAAACTACTTTTTATTAGGTTAAACGTAATGCATGATCAAAGCAACGCGTGAGGTCGGTACACAAATCTTTTTTTCACGCTTCAACTCCATTACAACGCCCTAGAGTCATGCACGACATTCATCTGTATATGTTACGTTTGGTCACGATTGTGACTGAACCAAAAATGAAGAGAGTATGTAACTTTTGTGTGTTTTAATACATATAAAGGAATATTGGATGTAATTAAATGGCAAGTGGGGGCTAATAGAGTGTAAGTGACGAGCGAGTGAGAACGAAAAAAGAAAGTATGCATGTGACGCTGAATTAACAAGTGAGCGAGGCCGTTTAATTACCTCACATGAGTTTTTTCAGATATTTATTTATTTTTAGTAACAAAACCTTATGCCATGCATGTTTCAAAGACTATTATTTCACAATACTTTTTGTTTTTATACCCTAGATTTAAACATCCTTTGATGGTTCATGACTTCATGTAGCATCCTACCATTACAATCATATTCTTATTGCTGCAGAATTTATGTGTGCAATTCGTGTTCATATGAAAATAATATGTGATCAAACTAATCATAGTTGACTTTTATGTTAAAAAATAAAAAGGAGATGAATAGTTTTAGTCTTTAAAAACTTATTATAAACAAGTAATAATATGAATGAGTAAATGCAAAACAATAAGCAAGTAAAAGAAAGATCAAGCTAAGCAAGAGAATTTATAGTGGTTCGGTCACGAAACTTCTCTTCGTCCTACTCCACTCCCTAAGTTTCTGACTCGAGGGTTACTTCACTACGTCAACAAGCTCACTTCTTGGCAGAAAACACAGTACAACGTCGCATACACTTTTCCATATATAAAGCTAGATATCGAGTCCTAACAAGATAAAACCAACATTTATCTCTATGTGTTTTGAGGCCTAAAACACTAACCTAACTCACTATAGGTTTGGTGTATGATAGTGTTTATGACTTTGGAATAAGATAGTGGAATATGATAACAATAAAGTTGCAAATACAAAACTAAAACTATAACACAAATGAATTGAGCTCTTTTTATGTTCTTCCCTTGATAAAAAGAATGGATCACTTGAATGAATATAAAACAAGATAATAATCAAAGAAAATATGTGTATGAAAGTGTTATGTAATGTTAGAAAGATATTTGCAAAGGGTGAAGAAAAATGAAAGCAAAAGGCTAGTTTAAATAGGCAAAGTGAGACTTGGACCGAAAGAGGGCGGATCCACAAATCCGTTTAGGAATCCGTCGAATCTGCAGGATCTGTGGTCCTGCACATGCATAATTTTTGCCCGGTTTGAATGGTTATCCAACTTTGGTTTGCAATATTTCCTATCTAGAATGCATGAAGAAGAGGTGGGGCAAAACATGTTTGATGCTTGCTTAAAGTGTTAAACACTCCAAGCCTAAAAATGGTTAACGAGTGTTTTTATGCAAAAACACATTTGATGCTTACCTCTTTGGTTTTGTATTATTGCAAGAATGACTAATTCATATTTTCATGCAAGATTAAGTTTGAATCATTTAATTAAATGGAAGATTCTTGCTAATTGGAAAAAGTCATTTTAATAAAATATTTTATTAAAATGAAAGTACATAAAATTTTGTGAATGATTATAAAATTATGTAAGATTTTATAAAACGATTTAAGTGTTTAACTCATTGTATATAATAAAGCTTTCTTTGATCATTAAACATGTTTTAGTAATTTATATTCATACTTTAATTGATTTTCGCCAAAGAATAACTATGTCTGAAACATGTTTACATAAATTTTACTTGATACGCTGTTTTATATGTGTCATTAACAAAACGTATAGAAATCATTAAACAAAAATATTGTATTAAAACTTTAAATACTTTAGGCTGTTCCAGTAAGGAGGGTCAATCCCTCATATTTTCTTTGTCACGTCAGCTTTCTCTCTCCAGCGACCTTCAGGTGATTGGGTGCCCCAGTAACACGACTTACACTACAAAAAATATACCCCACAAATATACCTTTTATAATTATTAAATACACACACAAAACTGAATTTCTATTCGGTTGTCCAAGGGACAATGTTGTGTAAATGAGGATGGATGATCTAGTTCCCACAATAAAGAGATTGACATGTGATCGATTGAGTGACTCGATCGAGGCTTGTTACTAGAACCAGCCTTAGAAGTTTGACAAGCTTTTTGAAAAGTAAATATGTGAACGTGACACTTTGGTTTTATAGCATTGATATAAAGATAAAATGTGTAAAGAATATGATAACGTGGTCAACTACATATAACATATATAATGGAATTGGAATATAGGCTGGACTGACCTATCAAACATAAACTGATCGACATGATTTTAAAATGTATTTTTAAGGGTCCTACTAATGCAACACCCATGGTAGGGGGTGTTGCATTTTTCTCTCTCCAACTAATGCATTTTTCTCGGCTATTGCTCATTATGCCGACGGAAAAAGACAAAAATAAGGTTATCTCCAAAAAATGGTTAAAAAAGCAACACTCTTTTTCAGATTTTTGGTTTTTGATCAAATGGGGGAAAAAAAAACATTACTAAGAAGGAGTATTATCATCAGAAAAAAAGCAACACTCTTTTTTAAAATTTGTAAACTTAACTTAGTAATGTTTTTTTTTTATTATTATTATTTTTTGCGTTGTGTTAGAAAAACGTAGTCAAAATATTACAAAAATTTATTGTGAATTTTAATAGGCTCAGATTTGAATGTTGCAAAGTGATAAAGTCTCACTTTACCGTCCATTCGTTTTCGGTGGTTTCGGTTATCATCATCGCCTTATCTCGAAAGTATTTTTCATCGACAAAGTTTACATTCACAATAGTAAAGATTCTCAAATTTGCAATTCACAATAGTAAAGATTCTCAAATTTGCATAAAGCAAATATTTGCAGGCTTTCCTTTCCTTCGTTATAAAGGATATTACATTCACAGTTCATACCACAAAGAAGCAATCACAGTTCATACCACAAAGAAGCAAACAAGGGGTAATAAATTTGGCTTTGGAAAATGTTGAGTTCACCATTTTACACCAATGAGGTAATAAATTTTACATTTTATCAATATGACATGCAAAATTTATAAAAAACGGGATTTTTAATAGGCTCAGATTATTATTGTTTTATCATTTTGGCTGCAAATTTGAAGGTTGCAAAGTCATTTTGCCATGCCATTCGATTATGCCACGCCAAATCATTTTGCCATGCCAAATCATTTTGGCTGAAAATCAACAAAAGGCTTTTTTTTTTTTTTATCATCATCGCCGTATCTCGAATTTTTTTTTTGACCATTTAAAAAAAACAAGTTTAGATAAGCAACCATTAGAAACTGCTTATTACATAAACAATTTCAGATACGCAACCAACTGCCTCAAGAACCAAAAACAGATATGGCTCAAAAAAAATTTCCAACTGCCATGGCTCAAAAATACCATAGAAAAATTTCCAACTGCCATAGCTAAAAAATTTCCAACTGCCATGGCTCAAAAATTTCCAACTGCCATGGCTCAAAAGAAAAATCCAACTGCCATGGCTCAAAAAAAATTTTCCAACTGCCATGGCTAAAAAAAAAGGAACAATCTAATCTTGCACCCCATATTTTCCTTCCCATGCCTCAAGAATACCAACAACAAGAATACCATAGAAACCATCACGAGCCATGGCTCAAGAATACCAACAACAACATCAACCCAAAGGCACGGTGACCTCGGTTACCGGGTTGGTTAAGCACGAGCCATGGCACAAGAATACCAACAACAAGAATACCATAGAAACCATCACGAGCCATGGCTCAAGAATACCAACAACAACATCAACCCATATACCATCACGAAAACCGAATCTAAAACTTTAGATCTAGGGCGCGTCGGTGAGAAATACCGCGCGTGCCCTACGTTAAAATGATCACCTTTTCCCGATCTATCTTTTGGTATATGGGTGAAAAGTTCCGGTGGTGCGTATTCGAAGCTTCTAACAAGATTGGTTATTTATGTATTCGAAGCTTCTAATTTTGTGAACCATGATATTACTGATTTATACAAATTCTTTTGGCCAGATGCAACAAGAAAATCTTTTCTTGTGTCGTTGTCGACGTGGATTTATAATTGAAAGAACATCCCAACAGCCCAAAACTTGTGGTCTGAAGTATTATGCATGTCCTTTGTCAAAGGTAAATAATTAAACGTTTGCTTAT
Organism: Chrysanthemum seticuspe; assembly: GCA_019973895.1. Classification (NCBI taxonomy): domain Eukaryota; kingdom Viridiplantae; phylum Streptophyta; class Magnoliopsida; order Asterales; family Asteraceae; genus Chrysanthemum; species Chrysanthemum seticuspe. The sequence goes on from BPTQ01000008.1 coordinate 43,579,136, forward strand.
TTGCGTAAATTTATCAATAACTTGTTTGTTTAGAATACATTTCTTATAATTGTTTCATCATGTAACAGCCAGGGACTAAAGACTATGGGTGTCGATACTTCATGTGGAAGGAAATATTTCAACAAAAGTATTTTGGTGAAGCCTCTTCTTCAACGCAGTGCTCAAACTGCGAAACTAAAGATAAAACGATCAACATGCTATTGGCTCAAAACAATTTGTTGAAGGCAAGAATAAAGACGTTAAAGGCATCACTGGAATTGGCAAGAAATCCAGTTGATCACGCATGTCAGTCGAGTGGAATACTCTATGAGCTTATAGATGACATTAATAATCTTAATGTGGAGTAGATTTCGTTGTAATATTGATTACATTTGTTGTTGTACTTGTTTAATATTTTAATGTCTAATGTTTTAACGTAAAAACACTACACAAATAAATATACTCTACATATAAAAACACTACACAAATAAATACACACTATATATACTCTACAAATAAAAACAGTATATATATATATATATATATATATATACATTACACAAATAAAACTATACAAAAAAAAAAAAGAAAAAAAAGAAAAAAAAAAAGGAACCAATCATTGGGCCAATGATTTGTCTAATGAGATGCATGGGAAGGAAAATATGGGGTGCAAGATTAGATTGACCCATTTTAAATATGACGACTAAATATTTTATAAAGGTTATAAAACTGTGAATTAATATGTTTCTAACAATATTAATGTTAGCATTACCATAGTTGTTTCTTTCTCGCAATATACACAATGCAAGATTTAACCTCTATTATGTAGAATAAAAGTTATTACTATATATGTCGTGATAGATCCTAATCACATTGTCTTTTCGGTTTTCAAAAATTATCTTTTGTCAAATAATCATGCGTGCACGTAAATGATATAATGGCAATCGAAACTCTACTATGATCAATCGAACTATTGATATTGATATTATTAGTGAGCACACGCTTGTACATGAAGGCTTACCTAAGCTCGAGCTGTGTTTCAAGGTTTTTAAGGTCGATTATTCAAGCTCAAACTTGGCAATGTTTTGTCTGACTTTACGAAATTGCACCGGCCTGGTAGCTGCATCATTGTCTGCCTAAATTTGTCGAACGCTTAAAATGTTACGGGACGTAAGTGGATATTGGCTTTATCAGTATTCAAAACATGAGGCAAATTTACTTTCGGGATGTACCAAATTGCTTTAAGATATGCTAAATACAGATAAGTTTGTAATTTCTTGTAATATCTACACTTATATAACTTGCTTGTTTGAGTGAATCACGTTAACAAATTCTTATATTTCTTGTAATATAATGTATCTAAATTTAGATTACTTGCTTCCGATTAGTCGTGGCCTAACATAATCTTGTTAGCAAATTGATCAAAATGTATAAGTAATTAAGACGAAATGGTTGGAGCAATAATCCAAATTTCGATTGTATGTAATTTAATCAGTACATCTTTTTGGTTATTAAGTATGCACCATACTCTTTATAATGACAAAAAATGAAGAAAAAGTTGTGAACTAAAACTTAAGTTGACAATTTCAAGTTTAGAATTGCGATACATAGTAATATTTAGTATTATGATAAAGAAAAAACATATTTTTCATGTGTTTGAGCATTAGTTTAGTCGTATGAGTTAGGTCTTTCCGTTATTACTCCACTACATAAGCATTATACGCTCAATGTTTGGGCTTTAGTTTAGTCGTATGTTACCTCTTCAAGGATGCACAAAAGCTTCGAGACTTGGCTCATCAAGCATTACATGTTTACAACTGATCGAAACCTCATTCAAGTCTCACCAGCTAGAATATGAGACTGATATGTTGATAACAACATCATTTATACTAGTGTTTAACTTGATCCATTGTTGATTATAACTACTGAGTTATTAATATAGATTCTACTATGCGCGTGTGTAAAAAAACCATGACAAGTGCATTTTCTTAAACTTTTGACATATAGAGTCATGTGAACAAGGGAAGCATAAAGTTGAAAACCAATATATATGCAAATAGAAAAACTCACACACAAAGTTTCTGTAAATAGAAATAACTAAAAATAAAAGAAATATATTGAATTTTAAATGATAGCATTAAATTAGAAGAGGGTGTTATTGTGGTTGGCCCAGTGTTCCCTAAAGGATTTAATTGCTTTATCATCAAACTCTTCAAGCCAACCACACATAAATTGGCAAATGAGAAATTTAGAGATATAAATAAAAGAAAATTAATGAAAAAATCAAACAAGGAAAAATACAATATGACCACTCTACTCAACCCTTATTGTGATGTTATCACTTATCAACATCATCATCATCATCATCATTTCTTTTCTAGCTTACCACTAAATAATCACATAAGAAAATGTTCATATTTTTGTAATATTCCTTGTAGATAACCAATATCTTTCAGTTATTTTCAATCTTAGAATCCTTAACATCTTTATATATAACATGTAGTATAAGTTTATTTTTCCAAAAGTTCATCACATCTATCTTTTTAGAAAGAAACGGCAATCGATCGAATTTTCTTTTGAGTAATAATCCACGATAAAGAAAGTTTAAGGATCCAACTTAAAAACTCTAGTAATCATAAGTACAAATACTTAGACAAGTTAGGTAATCGATCGAATTTATCTTTAACTATAGATAATGATTTTGTTTTGTAGTTTCTTGTTGCCATTAGTGAGACTAAAACAACTATTACCAAATGTAAATATGTAATTAGAGAAAGTAGATTAATTTGATAGAAGATGTTTCTCACTTAGCAAAAGGACCCTCAACGAAACATCTTGCAACTCCTTTCATTACCCTACATGCTATGATCACAACGACCTTCCCCGCATAGTTATCAACCCACTTAATTACTAATTTATTTCTAATAATTGTATTTAACTTAACCAACTTGACATAAATGTATGTCGGTAATATCTCATACTAGATATAAGTCATGTGCACACACGGAGTTTACACATGAATCAAATTTATTTTAAATTTTAGTTAAATATGCGAACATATAAGAATTTGTCTGTGTTTAATATTTTATAATTGTGATATAAGTACACATAATAATTATGCACGAGTTTTTACATAAAATTTTTCATTATATATTAATGTCGATTAATATTTTGTAAAATTTTGTGTTGGATAAAAAATTTAACTTTGTTTAACTGACATAAGTGTTGAGGTTAGTGTTGTATGAATTTAAAAATTGCTATCATGTTGTACACAATATAATAGTTTAATGGGCAAATCACCTAGAAATGTAGCTAACTTACCACTTTTTCCCATTGTATGTAGCATTCTTTTTTTTTTCTCATTCTGTCAATAAACTTCCATCGTTAGTCCTTTGTGTGTACCCGTTACCAAAAAACCCTGCATCGTTAGTCCTTTATGCTAACGACCGTTAATAAATAACTTAAAATTTGGTTATCTTACGCTAAACTTGCGTCGTTGGTCCTTTATACTAACAATCGTTAAAAAATAAGTTAAAATTTGGTTTTCTTACGTTTCCGTCCGTTTTTTTTCACGTTTTTACACGTTTTCGTTCGTTTTAACACGCTTTCGTCCGTTTTTTCACGTTTTTCTCTGTTTTTACACGTTTTCCTTCGTTTTTACACGTTTTCGTTCGTTTTAACACGTTTTTGTCCCTTTTTCACGTTTTCGTACGTTTTTACACGTTTTCGTTCGTTTTAACACGTTTTCGTCCGTTTTTCACGTTTTCGTCCGTCTTTACACGTTTTGGTCCGTTTTAGCACGCTTTCATCAGTTTTTTCACGTTTTCATCCATTTTTACACGTTTACATCCGTTTTTGCACGTTTTCGACTGTTTTTGCACGTTTTCATCCGTTTTTACACATTTTCGTCCGTTTTTGCACATTTTCATTCATTTTTACACGTATTCATCCGTTTTTACACGTTTTCGTCTGTTTTTTCATGTTTTCGACTGTTTTTGCACGATTTCGTATGTTTTTACACAGTTTTTTTTGTTTTAACACGTTTTTGTCCGTTTTTCTCGTTTTCCTCCGTTTTTACACGTTTTCATCCGTCTCTACACTTTTTCGTCCCTTTTTACACAAAATGTGCAAACACGAACGAATACGTGAAACAACGGATGAAAACGTGAAAAAATGGATGAAAACGTGAATAACGGACGAATACGTGTTAAAATGGACGAAAACGTGTTAAAACATACGAAAATGTGTAAAAACATACGAAAACCTGCAAACAGACAAAAACACGCAAAAACGGATGCATACGTGTAAAAATAGAAGAAAACGTGAAAAACAGACGAAACCGTGTTAAAACGGATGAAAACGTGTAAAAACAGATGAAAACGTGAAAAAACAGACGAAGCTGTGTTAAAACGGACGAAACCGTGTTAAAACGGATGAAAACATGTAAAAACGAACGAAAACGTGTAAAAATGGACGAAAATGTGTAAAAAAGGATGAAAATGTGTAAAAAACGAACGAAACGGGCAAAAACAGTCGAAAACGTGCAAAAACGGATGTAAACGTGTAAAAAACGGATGAAAACATGAAAAAACTTATGAAAGCGTGCTAAAACGGACCAAAACGTGTAAAGACGGACGAAAACGTGAAAAACGGACGAAAACGTGTTAAAACGAACGAAAACGTGTAAAAACGTACGAAAACGTGAAAAAAGGGACAAAAACATGTTAAAACGAACGAAAACGTGTAAAAACGAAGGAAAACGTGTAAAAACAGAGAAAAACGTGAAAAAACGGACGAAAGCGTGTTAAAACGAACGAAAACGTGTAAAAACGTACGAAAACGTGAAAAAAAACGGACGAAAACGTAAGAAAACCAAATTTTAACTTATTTTTTAACGATTGTTAGTATAAAGGACCAACGACGCAAGTTTAGCGTAAGATAACCAAATTTTAAGTAATTTATTAACGGTCGTTAGCATAAAGGACTAACGATGCAGGGTTTTTTGGTAACGGGTACACACAAAGGACTAACGATGGAAGTTTATTGACCGAATGAGAAAAAAAAAAGAATGCTACATACAATGGGAAAAAGTGGTAAGTTAGCTACATTTCTAGGTGATTTGCCCTAGTTTAATAGCACGTAATGACCGTTAATAAAGTTAAAATATAAAGTTTTATAAAATGTATTACTGGAAATCCTTATATAAACTTTTAATAAGAATTAAATGAGTCTTATTAAAAGTACAATCGCGTATATTTATTTTTATATCAAATTAATTCGTGCTTACATTTGATTTTTATATTACAGTTAATAAAAATTTATTCGTTTTTAAATGTTCAAACCCGTATACACATAGGTTAAACTTATACAAAGGAATAACACGGAGTCCTTATTGAACGCATATAGTATTTTTTTTTTTTTTTCCGAATATTCTTACTTGAACTCATAAAAAGGAATAACCATATACGTACAACCTCGTGCATCGTAAAAGAGCAATCTGATTGGCCTAATTTTGCTCTCAATAATATTGATGTTCCTGGATTTTTAATCCATAATCCTTCTCAAGAATTATAAAATTTGTCATTTTTCGATCTATTCATAAAATTGATTGCTTATATTGACCTCGTCGATACAATTTGTCATCAAGCACTTTGATTTTCTCAATAAGCGCAATTTTCTCTTTTGAGAAATCATATTGTTGTTTTGACATTGTTCGACTAATTCTCTGGTATCAAACTTAAATATCATTCTTATCTTTCATATGATCATAAATTTCTCTTTCAAAATCCTATACCGTGTTGTAAATCTTTTTTTTCCCCAAACTGTTAATGATCACGGTATCTGTATCACAATCTTTGATAAGAGTTTTAATATGTTCTTTATATTTATCAACTTCTTCTTTCAAGTTGTTAATGATCACGGTATTTACCTCACGCTCTTTTGTTGAAGCACTTCCAACAATGCGTCTCTTTACGTCGTTTCAATCCTTGATATTTTAATCTTCCTCGATCAAACTTGTTGTAGATGAAATTGTCTTTGAAAAACACATTAATAACACTAGTCTTCAAATATAATACTTCACTTGAAATGATAAAAGTCTTGTAACTGTTGTTGTGGAAGTAGTCTTCTCATAACAAATTTTGTGCAAAAACTCTTGCGTCTTAAAAAACGATTCCTTTCTTCAAGTTTTAAACTCTAAGATAATTTGATAAAGATAAAGAATTTGTTGAAGTTAACTAACAATGAAAGATCTGTTAAAAATTGTCACTTTTAGTCCTGGTGGGAGGAGCTTTATTACAAAGCAAGTCCTCGTGTCAACCAAACAAGCTCATTTTTTCCCTAGACTTCAAGTGGCACATTGAGGGATGTGTTTTCTTTTAAGAGGCGTATGGGGAGTGTTGGAACATAAATGTAGCGCATGAAACTTCCTTGGTTACTTCAATGTGGCGCATGGGGAATTATTTGCTTCCTATTTTGTCTAATTTCTTCCTTTTTTCTCCAAACTAGCGCACAAATCTTTTTACAACTAAATTTTTGTCTTCCAAGTCTTTATTTCTTCACAAAGATGGTGCATGGGTCTTCAAGAAGTCCAAAATGTAGCGCACCAACGCTCAAAATCTTCAAAACTTGTTCAAAATCTTTTTTTTCCTTGAAAACTTGATCTTTTTGTTCAATAAAGTGTAGCGCCAAGCATTAAATTCTTCAAAACTTCACTTCTTCTTTACTTCTTCAAATGTGGCGCCCTATCCTTCAACCTTCTCCCCTCTAAAATTTGTGTCTTCTTCAACCTCGTGACTGCAAGTTTTTCTTCAACAAAAGTCACTAAAAACACATAAAAAACTATAACAAATTAAATGTTAATTTCAATATTTCTATAAATCTTCAATCTTTAATCATTTCCCACTTAATTGAACCAACTAATCCACTAATTAAGCTCAAATCTATCCCAAACACTACTAAATTTGAAGTATCAACCTTTATATCTCAATTCACCTCAATTTTACCCACACTAAATCACTGAAACCACAAGATATAACCTCTAAATCATTAAACCCACAAAAATATTCAGTGTTAAGCCATAAAGTTATGACCGTTTGATGAAATTTGGATTTTATTATTATTATTATTATTATTTGTGATTGAATGTATTGTGAAGAGTAAAAGATTATGAGATAATGTATAACACAATAAGCGATCTCACAAGCTCTTATACCAGTTATTAATCCTAATGTAACAAGAGATGATGATGATGATGATTTGTGTGTGTGCAAATGTCTGTAGTGAAGTGAGAGAGAGCATAAAGAAGTGTGCGTTTTATTGATAATGACAATTATTATTGATTACACAAATCACTTATGTGAATAAGTTAAGGACAACTTTCTTAACTTGTCACTTTAGGTACTTAGACTTTAAATAACTTATTGAAAACTAGTAAATTCGATCTTTACGTCGTATTTTGTGTTCTAATACAAACTGGTTGGCGTTGCCAGTTATCAACGTTTTGCAAGAAAATATGACGACCCTTTTCGTCATCATCTTTTTTCTAAACTGTATTAAGATTCTTCTAATGAGAAATAAGAAAGTTAATTAAAGAGAAAAAGGTAAGAAAAGTTTATAGCAGATGATCGAAGAAGACGTTTCCTCGTTTTTCAGCTGTTTATATCCTCTGACACAACTTTGATATAACACCACCAATCCCTTTTGTTCATCTTTTTATAAATAAATAAATATATATTCCTACTTCAACTTCTACTCTCTCTATCTCTCTCACACCTTAAAGACACACTCAAAACACACACACCCCTTCTCTCTCTCTCTCTAGAAAACTAAAAGTAGCTAGTCTTTTATTTTCAAGAGTACTAGTACTAGTAACTCAGGTGATCATCATCTGATCATCAAAGCTGCTATTGATACTGCATCAAATGATTTGAAAAAAGCTAGTCACATCAAGATTCTTATAAGTTTTGTAAAGAGAAAAAGAAAATTTATAAATAACAGGTAAACAAAACATCTGTATCTACGTCTATATCCATATCTGTATCCATCTCTATCTAACTAATATCGAAACGAAACTGAATAGTTTTATATATTGTTTTTTAATCTTGCTGATGAGCTTTGATATGACTTTGTTTCAAAAGTTCAGACAATTCAGTTTCATCCATTGTTTCTTCCTATCTTTTTGGATAGTATTAAGTTGTAGTATGTAGTTGCTTAATATTAAAAGACTATATAGTTAAAAACTTAATATTACACAACTGTAGCTTTTTCTATTTGTACATATAAGGACATATATATATACATGTGAGTATCTATCTATCTATCCCCTCTTCACTTTCTTTCATCTCTTTATCACACACACTGACACACATAATACAAGGTAGTACTATTGCATGAATTGAACTATCTTATGTTGTTTGTGAGATGTCACTGTAAGTAAAAACTTATTCTTGGATATTGATGTTTGAGTTTGCAGTTGTATGATAATTATGGTGATGATGATGGAGCAACACGTGCACAGTCGTCGTACCTATGTAGCTAGCTTCGCTTCAGGTAAATAATCAATCCAATCATTTTATCATTAATATGATCTGATGATGATGATGATGATTGATCATATTTTGAGTTTATGTCACAGGTTTGCTTTGATCTAGCAGTATAATTCAAGAAGATAGTTATTTTACGGTTGCGTATGGGTTGAGGAAAATTCGCCTTTAGGTAAAAAAAATGTTTTTCTTTTTCAAATTTGTTTGTATATTATCGGCTAATCGTGTGGATACAAGTGTCTTTTACGCGATAATAAAAGAATATTTGTTTACAGAAAGAAGAAACTTGTACTAAAAAAGATCTAAAAAGGATGGCGTCAACTTACTACAATGGAAATTCTGAGATTCAAGGTGGAGACGGGTTGCAAACACTTGTTCTGATGAATCCTGGATACGTTTATTATCCGGATGCTCAACAATCACCTCATCCACAAGGGAATAATTTCGCCTTTCTTGATTCCAATAACACTGGAAATAACCAAGTCAATAACCCTCATCAGCACGGAACTATGTCTCACGGGCCACCACAACCACAGCCACATCCACATGCTTCCCAGACTCAACAATTTGTTGGCATACCTTTATCAGCTTCACCACCGTCATCGGTCCATTCACAACATGATGTATCTTCTCTACACGCCTTTATCCCACGAGCCCAGTACATGTATAGTCCGGTTGAAATGGTGTCACCACGTGAAGTCACACCCTTTCAACAAGGTTTGTCTTTGAGTCTGTCTTCTCAGCAATCGAGATACGGGTCCCATGCTGCCAGAGTACCTATTTCACCCACCGGTGATGGTGGTGGTGGATCCACGTCATCAGCATCCGGAGTTTCTAATACTGTCAATGGTATGCATAATATGCTATTGAACTCAAAGTACTTAAAGGCAACACAAGAAATCCTTGAAGAAGTGGTGAACGTTGGTAAAGTAGCCGTTAAAAACTCTGATCAGTTAAACAAGAATCTCAAGACTGTCGGTAGCGGTGATGGTGGATCATCACCACCTGTCACTGGAGAAGGACATGAAACCGGGAGTAAATCGGGTGGTGGAGCTGACCTTACTACAGCAGAAAGACAGGAAATTCAGATGAAGAAAGCAAAACTTATTAACATGCTTGATGAGGTAAAACCGATTAAAGATTAAAGCTTGCAAACCAAAAATTACAAAAAACAAATTGTCCCTATCAAGAAAGTGTTACCATCATGTTGTTTTCAATTGCTTTCTTGATATTACTAAACTAGTAACCCTAAAGTTCTGATTTTTAATCAGTATTCTATACTTATGTTGGTAAAAATTTAAACTTTTTGTGTTTAAATTTGTGGTTTTGAAGGTGGAGCAAAGATACAGACAATACCATCACCAGATGCAGATTGTAATATCATGGTTTGAACAAGCAGCCGGGATCGGGTCAGCAAAGACTTATACAGCATTAGCTCTTCAGACGATATCAAAGCAATTCAGGTGCCTCAAAGATGCTATTATGGGACAGATAAAGGCTGCCAGCCGGAGCTTAGGAGAAGATGAAAGTTTGGGCGGTGGTGGTAAGGGGGAAGGCAGTGGATCAAGGCTGAAGTTTGTAGATAATCAGCTCCGACAACAGAGGGCTTTGCAGCAATTGGGAATGATCCAACACAACGCTTGGAGACCCCAAAGAGGATTGCCTGAGCGTTCTGTTTCAGTTCTTCGTGCTTGGCTCTTTGAACACTTCCTTCACCCGTACGGATCAAAACCTTTTACAAAGATTAAATTAATTTTCTTCACTGTATAAAGTTTAACGAGATATCCAAATTCAGGTATCCAAAGGATTCAGACAAACATATGCTTGCAAAACAAACAGGTCTTACTAGAAGTCAGGTAATTAGTACTTGATTTTGTGTTATTTCCCTCTGAATACTTTTGTTTCGAATTTAATTAATTTTGTTGCGTTGTAACCTTAGGTTTCAAATTGGTTCATTAATGCTCGAGTACGGCTATGGAAGCCGATGGTAGAGGAGATGTACCTGGAGGAAATCAAAGAGCAAGAACAGAATGGGCTGGAAGATCATAAGAAGACCAAAGATGATCAAATTGAAGAGAATCCATCAACCAAACAAGAGAAAAGTATTTCGCCCAGAACGAACAAACCAGAGAACTCATTCATGCGTCCTCCACAATCAGTGTCAGTTTCCACTAGTGTCTCGGCGTCTCCCACCACTACCGGAATAAATTTCCAAAACCCATCTGGCTTCAGCCTCATTGGATCCCTAGAAATGGAAGGAATCACACAATTCAGTCCCAAGAAACCAAGAAACAACCAAAACGAAGGTTTCACGTTAACCGGAAGCAACCCAACCGACTTCATGGGCGGACTCGGTGGATACCCAATTGGTGAAATCGGAAGGTTCACTACAGACCAATTCCAACAGCAGTACTCCGGTAATGGTGTGTCTTTAACTTTAGGTTTACCACACTGTGAAAACATATCAATTTCCGGGACCCACCAAAGTTTCCTCCCTAACCAAAACATCCAGCTCGGTAGAGGAGCAGAATTAGGGGAAGAGAACGATTACGGTGCCATGAATCCACCATCTTCTTCACACTCAGCTGCCATGTACGAGTCCATGAACATCCAAAACCGTAAAAGGTTCGCTGCACAACCTTTGCCAGATTTTGTTGCTTAAGCAAGATCATGAAATCATTCAATAAGAACAAGATTTACTCTAGATAAAGATGGATACTTTATATAGATACAGATTAGGTTTTTCAAGAATCATTCAATGATTTGATGACTGTATATTAATTTTGTATCAGCAGATGCATAGATCGATTGGAAGGCATATTGTATGTATGTATGTAAACCTAGTTTTTATATATTTTGGAATGGGGGGTATACAAAAACAATATTAATAATTATAGTTATGTTCATGATTATTCTTCCTACGCATATTTTCTGCACTTTGACGAGTTAGATGAGTCCTCTGTTCCACCTATGGCAAAAAAGATACCAAAGAAACACGACAATGTCAATAATGTGTCCTTCAAGGTTCCGTGTACAGTTCAAGTCATTAATATTACGACCAACGAGTGGTTCAGAGAAAAAGTTCTATTAGGTTACTTACCCTATCCGGCTCTTTGTTGTTTGGTACTATTATCATGCATACTGCATTCAATGTTTTGAAAGTAACGTGATTTAACCAATATAAATTCCAAGAAAAAAATAATTATAACATTAAAAAAATTTCATGTATTTTTCATTTCATATAAATCATTAGTTGAACATATACATGGTCAATACAAGAAGGTAATAAACATACAAATGATCATGAAATAAAAACGTACAACATCGATTTAGGCTGTCTTGTATGGGTTATAGCATTTTTATCATACCATTAGAGCTCGTCATATGTGCAAGTCTTCTATTAGCAACTTTGGAACGATAGCACCACACCTCAAATACCTCAGTAAGATCCGGATACCGAACATGCTTATTTTGTAACCATTCACTCAAAATTTCCGCCTGTTCTCCAGATGGTAACGCAAGAATTATTGAAGAAAATGCAGACTCCAAAGATTGCCATATGTCAGTATCCATCTTAACTACCGAATAGTCATTTTCATCAATTGTTAAAGAATCGAATGAAGGCTTCAAAATCCTCACGAATGGAAGCCAAATTCTCACCATATGGAGCCGCTTTGCAGTAGGTAAAATCACATTGCCGTATCCTATTGCCTCTAAAACCTTAGATGTTACCTCAATTACCTTTAGCTTCGTCTCCAACATTTCAGCTTGTTGACCTACTCCGTCAACAGCCTTAACTATGCTTTCCGAAGCATCTATCCAATTCTCAACGAAATCTTTTAATAACTCCAACTTCGTCAAGATCTGACACGCCCAAGACATGTCTACCAAAAAACAATGAAAATCGTTCATTTCCCCTGTTTCACAAGCTGAATTCACTATGTTATTAAATCTTGTTAATAGTCCCTTAAAATTTTGTCTCACTTTTAATTTAATTTCATCATCAGCCATTAGCAATGGAGCATCATCATCTTCGGTAAGCATGTATTCAATTTGTTCCTGAGCCGAGGTTTTCAAATCAATCATTGTAGGTGGCAGCAGTGACGTAGCAAACACAGTGGCTGAGAGAAAAATCTTAACTATCGTATTCGGATTTACAGGCTGAAGGCGTGCAAGGATCGGTTCTGCTAACAAGCCTAAACCGGGAATAATTTTTAAAATTTCTTCCTCCTCGGCCTCCTCCCATGGAGATGCTTCCAGATAGTCTACACATGTGCTGATAATTTCAGGGCAACCAAGCTCGACTGCCACTTGGAGAATACCGAGTGCATTTTTTACACCATGACACATGTCAGGTATGGAAGACTTGAAACAATAAAAGAGTCGTAAGACCGTGATGTGGTGGTCAAAATCATGCTCTTGACAGTTGACCTCAACACAATTTCGAGAATCAAGAATTTGACATGTAGGCCAAGTATCAGATAAACGATCAGCAAAATATTTGCTTTTTTCTACAAGAATATGTGAGTGGCAGTATATCCACTCGTCACGGCCATCAGGTGTCCTTAATCTAGCAACAACATCACTGGTAGATCGGTCACCAATCCTACTGGCCTGGGATACAAAAATTTTAGTAAAATGAGTTAAATAAGATTTGCAGCAAACAGCGTACAATAAATCCTTACCATAGCTATCAGAAGCCTACAAGCAGCCACCGTTGTGGATCATAAGTGCTATGACACATCTAGGCTTGGTTTAAAAAAGAAATCTCACACACGGCTCCATTGAATACTCAGGACTATGTCGCCAAGTTGTGGATCATAAGTGCTATGACACACGGGAACAGAAGCAAAATGTATCACTTAGACGAAAGCGTATATGTAGCTGCATATAAACATGCCTAAAGTAAATACAATATTCACTGTATACCTTGGTACCATTAAAAAAATGCTACTAATCATTGCATTTCATGTCCCGCATACCTTCATAAGATGCATCATATAGCTACTCAAACAGAAACACACATGGTGGGTTCTAGAGCAAGCATGGGTACCTCATGGAAAGGTTCCTTAATTGGAAGATACTATCAAACAAAACACATTAAGGGGTGTTTTAGATTAGTTTATAGTTCAGCCTTATCGGCTTGCTAAAATTTGGAAAAGCGGATACCCTCGCTTATTTCAGCTTATTAGCTAATCAACTTGACGGTATAGCAAATTTGAGTCCATAACTCAGGTTGATAAGCTAAAAAAAGTGAGCTTATCGACTTCTCCAAATCTCAATAAGCCAATAAACCCTTAATATAAGCATCCACACACCCACTAACACGACACATATGAGCAAACCACATTACAAGGTTACACCCAGTGGAATCACTCGCAAAGAAAAAAGGCAGACATTTAGCCTAAAAGAAGCATCAACTAGCCGGATACCCACAAGACAATATATGTAGCAAAATGGTTAGCATAGCACGTGAGGGCAAGTTATGCGGGAGGTAAGATATAGACATTCATACATCTACCTAATCGAGCAAAATATTGATGCCAACTCTCAAAAACAGCAATAATACCTAATCGGGGCAATGGGCGGGGTATGGGGAAGGTAAGATATAGAAAGTCATACATCTACCCGAGCTTAAAGAGACTGCTTCGAGAAAAACCTACGGCAAAATACTGAAATGACTAAAATCTTGCACTTAATCACTAGTTTCTTTCAGACATTTTCACAAACACCTAGTATGCATCCATCAAATTATAATCTTATAAATTCCAACCTAACTATCAACATACACTTTGCTCAAAAGTGAATCACAATTATATAAAGAAAACATATTTGTTTATTTATTTATTAATGAATTGATGGATTGATAATTGATTTACCTTGAAAATGTTTGTTGGGTCGAGTTTGGATTCATTAACAGACCCACCGTCACTATTCTTTATTGTCTGAATCTATTTATTAACTCTCCAATGGGTGTGTTTTTCAGTTTCATTTTATTTAAGATTAAAATATAATGATTTGGGTGACCATGTATATTGAGTTACGTATGAGCCGAAAGACCGGCGGTCTAGTCTTGGTCTTAATTTTTTTCTTTTTTCGATCTCAGTCCGATTCGGTCTAGTATGATTTTACGTACAAACTTATTAATAATGCTTTTTTGGATCGGACTAGACCGAACACGTTCGGTCCGTGGTTTTGGTCTAAATTTGGTCTCGATCTACTCCGGTTTTTGCCGGTCAGGTCCGGTCTTAGACCGATGCTCTGCCCTACGTATGAGTTACATGTCTTCAACCATTAGTGTATTAGGTGCACTGAGCCATACGCACG